>JZKD02S2104098.1:31040-75840 GCA_000966675.3 Picea glauca
AATCATTGACTTCGTCAATAATTACTCTCATTAATGCTCATATATGTTAAAGGTAGTCATTAATACTTTGAAGTACTAACCACTGCAGCACATCTTCTAGCTTTATTTGTCTTGTATTGCAAACAGGTTCCATTTGGAAGATTTTCTCCTTGACTATCTCTATTGGCAGTAATCTGTGAAGGGAAGCCTATCCTTAGTCTTTGAAGTCTTAAACCTTGATCCTTCTCCTTCAGAACCCCAGATTACTAGGGACATCTCCCTTGGGATTAGCCACCCTAAATAGAAAGAGCTCCCCATCGAGGTGACAGTGGGTGGGGAAGCTCCTGTTACGCCAATTTGAAGCCTTGACTCAAGCTACCTAAACCTTCCCTACAAATTGTGCGATAACACTGCCCAGAAGAAGGAATTCCATCTCAAATTGGAATCTACATCAAACACACAACCCCATGTGTGTCATTAAGGATTGAAGTAGGAACTGAGACTTGTTCAGGAGAAATTGTAGTAATTCGACGAAGTCATAGAAATAGTCAGAATAGTGAGAAAAATGCAGCAAACAAGATTCATTCAACATCACCAAGGGTGAGTACAACACCTAGTACAATGGAAGGGATAGACCATATGTTCAGAATGCCTGAGTTTCAAGGAACAAGGTTAGAGGACCCTAAGCAACACTTATTTGTATGTGACACAATATGGACTACGAAAAATGTCTAGGATGAGGTGAGAAAAATCACGCAGTTGGCCATAATTTTTAGGGTCATGCACTATTATGTGCTAGTGGGGAAAATACCCCTGTTATTATACTAGGTTGGAATATAGGCAGAGCACTGAGTTCCCTTAAAAGACATATCTATTTCTAAACTACCCCAAACTATCTGAACCAAAATACAAAAGAGAAGAAGGAGGATTAGTAGTTGTACCTTTGGTCCTAACATCCAATGTAGACTTCATTCACCTTTGTAGCTTCCTAGGTTGCAGGTCTCCTCCCAAAGCTGACCCGCAAGAACACTTAGGAAAACAATGATACAAATATACAATCTCTACTTATCATTGTTAGCATTCATATATAAACTTAGATGCATTAATCAATAAAGATATAAAAACATAATGTATTGGGACAGGAAAATAACTATTTTATTGAAAATGAAGGTTAAAATATTACAACCTTCTCATCGGCAGATGCTCTGCGAACCAAATCTGGGATCCTCTTACTGTTGCTCCAAGTGCATCATTCCAATGCTTCCTCTCACAATCAACTGATCTCTTTGGGGAAAGGGAAGGGATTTTATAATGAGAAATGGATGAAGGGTAATTTTGAGGCCAAATCTCAGAAAGGGATGCAAAACTTGGGCTAGAAGGGGAAGGTATTTTGCCAGACTTTCTTTGTTCTCTTTCTTGATTTTGTAAATGGGACCCCAAGACCTCTTTTAATATTATAAAAATATGGTTATTCGGTTTGGGTATGGTATACAATGGGTAAAATGGTTGGGAAACCCTCGATAGCCTGTAAACTCCACCGAATTTCTTAGAATTATATATATATATTGCAAAATTTGGAGCTAAACGTGGGATTTCTAGTATGCATCTTGCATATGTATGCATTTTGTCTAGTATGAAACTAGCGTGTGTATGTAGGAAGTAGTTCAATAGGTCACATACATGCTCCAAAAAATGTTTTTTTAATAAGGATCCTTAGCAGTAATTTGGAAAATTTTGTAAGTGGAAAGGAAAATGCCATGTATTCATAGGTAGATCATTTTTGGACTATAACAGATGCCCCCTAATGTGTGAGGTTAGAAGAGAATTTGATGGCCAAAATACATTAAAATATATTTACTAGTGGGAAGGCATGGAGTTGAGTGAGCCCGAGACCAGATTTTGGGAGGGTACCATCTGCAAAATAATAATAATCTCTCTAAGGCAGGCATACCCATGCTTGGGATGAACTAGTCATGGCTTCCAATCAAGTACACTGCAGATCCATATCATAGAAATGTATATATAAAGTGTAGCCACGAGAAATACACAAAGGATCTACATCTAAAAATCATTTGATGATATTTAAGTACAATATAATATGCATCTTCAAGAAGCATTGACGCATGTGGTTGGAGGTGAGGACTTCATAGCTCAAGAAACAACTTCAAGATCTTCAACAACTTAGGTAGGAGTACAATGGGAGTGTAATACTCACTATTTTGAGGTCTTCGACATGTTTTTTGGGAAATATTGGAGGATCGTGATCATCAGGTACATAACTTCATAAATTTTGAATCTAAATTGGACTCAACTCTTGCGATGGCCGACTCATGAAATTCAAGAGACAAACTATAGAAAGGCCAACTCAAGTTGGATTAAAATTCCCTTGGAAAAAAGCACGAAAAATGATGAGACTCAGGCAACGTAATATTGACATAAGTATGTGATAGATAAGGAACCACAAACTCTCCATATGTTTGGAAGAGTAACCAAATGGAGGAGGACACAACTCTATGTAGTGAGAACAACTTCCTAAGGTCATACTAGATCCCAATGCTTGGAGAAGAAACAAAAGGATGTGAATTGTCCAAGGAAAACTATATTTATTTCGAATAAATAAGAATATATATCTCGTCCCCTCTTTTTGGAATATTTCAAATTTTTAACAATCTTGAAAAAGAATAAAAGAATGCTACGTTACAAAGGAGGAACGAGTGTCGTGATAAAGAAAACGAGTTCCAAGAACATGGAGCATACTGATGCTTAGGGAAAGGAGACATGTGCAGAAAAATTCCTCCATGGGTCAAGGTGTAATATCACAAGGGGAAAAAGTGTTGCGAGGCTTGTGTATAAGGAATTATTTAAAGGTTCAATTGAGAGCAACATGGAGCCGAGACTAGGCCAAATATGAAAGGATGAGACATGTGATGCGATCAAGAATGACACAACAAGACTCCTTCCATCTGAGTTTTTTATGAGCCCAAAGAAGGTAAGATTGGTGGTTTTTTCACATTTTAGAGAGTCTGAAAAAATGCTAAAAAAGACTCCATAAAGTTCCCTTTTCGCACCTAGTCCAATTGGTTCAAAAAAGGGTTAAACTTGTAACGAAAGGATGTCTCTCCAAAACCATTTTAATGAGTGTGATTGAGACAAGATCACTCGGTGATTGAGACAAGATCACTCGGCTTAACTATGGACTCACAACCTTTTTATAGGTTTAGTCTCCTTAGACCAAAAATGTATAAAATATAAATTAAGAGAACTCTCCCACCAAGAAAAGTCTCTCGAGGCGTACCTTTTTCCTGGATAATATATTGGCTGGAAAAGGGTTTAACTTATGCCAAACAAATTTTCTTTCTTGACCAATTAACGAGTGTGAAAGGTACAAGGTCAATCGACAATATTTTCATATTTAGGGAGTCTGAAATGAGCTTAACTATGGACTTTGAGGGGGTTCCTTTTCCATAAGTAATCTCCAAGGCCTTAAAAAGAGATAAACCAAAACCGAGGAGAATGTTCCTTTTTCAAAAATTTAGTCCCTCGGCCCTGAAAAAGGGTTAAACTTACGCCTAAGAATACTCTCCTAGTGAAACAAAGTTCCTAGGGAATACCTTTATTTGTAAAATTAGTCATCCAGACTGGAAAAGGGGTAAACTATCGTCGGACAAATGTGCCTTCAAATTTGAATTTGGCGAGTGTGAAGGAAAAAAAGATCGCTCAGCAATATTTTCATTTTTAGAGAGTCTGAAAAAGGCTTAAAGAAGACTCCAGGGGGACTTATTTTCTCAATTAATCCATATGAGAATGAAAAGAATAAATAAAGTCTCATTGGATGTTGCTTTCAAAGTTTAAGTGAGCCTGAAAGACAAAAAACTATGCTCATGGGGAGTCCCTTGGGTAGGATAGAGAAAGATGAAGAAAAAGCATGAGGCTTCAACAAAAAGTCATGGAAGGACTAAACAAGACTCCTGTGCCTATGAATTACTTCAACATGGGAACCAAATGGTAAAAAAGGCTCTAACTAGGATGCTTATGGAAGGAAGGCTCTACCACATAAAGTACAAAACACTTATCAACAAGGAAGGTTAGTGTTGGAATTCAGTGGGGTCGATCCTAAGGCTAAATGAACCAGGAAATGGATAATGAAAAAATACAAGTAGGGAAAAACCTAACCTATATGCAAGTTTTGAGGTCAATACCTATTTGAATGGATCGATATGATGAACAAAAGTCAAAGAAAAATGTCTCCAAGATCCTGCATATAAGGCCAATAACACTCATACAAAACATGAAAACAACAAACATGGATTGTAAAATATGTATAAGGTACCGCACATCCTTACGGCTCATGCATGGTAGTAGTTTAGGTAGATACCACTGCTAGGATATTACCAATATTCTCTTTGATAGTCAACCTGGAATGTCTCCCAAAAGGGAAGAAAACATAAACCACGGTGTAAGTCTTCCCATGGTATAAAATCCTTAGTCATGGCTTCAAGGATAGCATCATCCAAAGGAAATTCAAAATATGAGAAATCACATGAATGAAGAGGGTTGACAGTCCCAAAGGGAAAGGTAAACTAACCATATTGCATATGACAATGAAGTTTATGTCCAGGACTAGCAGAGTCTATCAGCGAAGAATCACAAGCATGAGAGATCGAGGATCTACAAACAATGAGATCATACTCGAAAGGAAACTCAATATCACTCAGACCAAGAGGGGGAAGCAAGGGCTCCCATTCCCCCATTGGATAAACCAATGGATCAATTACCAAGTCTCAAGAAGGAAAACATGAGTGAACAAGTTATTTCTCATGAGAAATTGAACACCGAGGATAAGACGCCACATAATTTACCTGTGGGGGGGTAGAGTCTACATGAATACTAGGAACATATAAAGGGGAAGCCTGAACTAACACCAAATTGGGATGGTGATTATCATATGCTAGCTGGTCGATAGTGAAAATGCTTCCATTTGTTGGGAAATGCATCACCCAGAAGAGTGTAGACACCACAATGTTCATAGCATATATATAATCATGCCCGAGAAGCATATTGAAATCTAACAGGCCTTACACCACTTTAATATCGACAAGGATAGTCTTCCCACCTAACGAGATTTTTTAACTGAGGAAGAACCCCCAAATATTCACTAGGACGTCTATCAAAATCCAACATCTCATGTAATGCATACACAAGCTCAGGAGAACCCAAAGATTGCCAAGTTGAGGAGGATAAAACATTTGCGAGGGATCCTTCATCCACAATACATCTGTAAATGTTTTTTGAACTAAATTCAACCCTTATTTGAAAGGGTGTATAAGAAGGAAGACGAGGCTCAACAAGGTCATTCCAATTAAAGAAATCCATCCTATGGCTTGGAGGGGCTATGCTCGAAGTGAGCGGAATGACCCCTTGTTCTAAAATTAGTGAACTAGAAATACTATAAAAATAGTTGGTAGACACATCACTCCCCATCAAAAGAGTGGGATCAACCAAATATTGCATCGGCATGACCACTTTGGTAGACTCGACACTCTCTAGAGAATATTTGGATCAGCTAAATATTGCATCAGCACGACCACTTCCTCAACCAATGGTTGAATAGGTTGTGAGACAACATGGTCTAAAGGCGCATTACCCCTGAAAGAGAAGTGGGATTAGCCGAAGATTTCATCAACATGACCACTTTTTCAACCACTGGCTAAATAGGCTATGAGGAAACCTCAGAAGACTCATAATCAGAAGAGCTTGCATATAGGGACCACAATATTCATTCCTCTAGAAGGCCAGGGCATAAATGAGTACGGTGATCTCCCTTGCAAATATTACGAGGGAACTTAGGATCACATCCTATCCTTCTATGTTTTTGAATAGAATCAATGCCCCCAACATGACTAGCAGTGGTTGGTTTTACATCTCCAACATGACTTGCAGAGATTGGTGATTGATTGATAACATGACTCCCAGAGGCTACAAACCTATTTCTAGTATGATTTGTAGTGACTGGACTGTTTCCCCCAACATGACTTACAGAGGCTAGGTGTGTTCCCCCAACATGACTTGCAGAGGTTGTTCAAAACTCTCCAACATGACTAGCAGAGGTTGGATGTTTTCCCCCAGCATGAATTTCAGGGGTTGGGTGTTGGTCTTCAACATAACTTGAAGAGGTTGAGGACCTCTGTCCAACATGACTCATAGAGGTTGATGATTTCTTCTTCCTATTCTTCCTCTTTCTATTTCATTTATACTTATGGTTACTAATAGCTATACTTTCACTAGAGAAAGAAGAAGGAGGGGGAGAAGGATTTTCTGATGAAGGAACGTCAACATGATTCCCATGACATAAGGTGCTTAACTAAGAAGCATCAAGAGCATTTGGGACATTTGGAATGGTACCCAAACAAACGGTAGTCCCACATTCAATCCAGGAATGTAAAAAGTGTCCATTAAAGGGACACCAACGTTTCCAAAGAGAGGAAAAGCACAATAATACCCCTTCGAAGGGGTTCCTTGGTTGGTATCATCGGGAAATTTTTCCATGAAGATCTCATGCACAGGTTCTTCTCTTATGAGATCGATCAAGTCCATAAAAGTCTCACACACTGACTCTGGCAAACCAGTGGTATAAAAAACAACACCTATAAATAGGAGGATCCATGTTTCTAGCGAAAAATCGAAAAGTCCTCACAATTGGCGGAGAGGGTGGTCTACCACCTTAGTTCAGAGACCCAAAGAAATGACTAACCAACTCACTATGGAAAACTAGGAAGCACAGAGCACACCACTAAGAAGAAAATCCTAAAAATATACAAACCAATCAAACCATCATTCTGAATGCTTCCAACCCAGGGAGATGAATTCCTGATCATCCAAAGCATTCATAAAGGAAAAAGACTTTCCAGGAGAAGTAGTTACCCAGACCTTCGACCAACAATCCCTTCGAGTGTCACCTAGAGAGTACAAAGTATGCCTCAAGTATTGCAATACACCCCTCACAGTCACTTGTGTTCAACCTATATAATGGAAACTAGGCTACCAAATTGGAATCACTAACTAGGGGGGTATAGTCGACAGTCATGTGAGTGTATGGGTAGGGTAACTAAGCTCAAATATCCTCCTGAGTCCTAAAACTCAATAGGGCCAGAATTACTCTTAGATTACCTTGGACAGGTCCAAGTGTCTTAGACATTTGACAAAAGTTGGGCCAGTAACGCTACAAGATTCACCCCCAATACACACTCTCCCAAATGCTTTGTTAGGATCAGGAGTGGATATATTTGTCACCATCCTCCATGCGGCCTCATGTTTGACTCCTGTGTGAGGAGCTTCTCGGATTGAGTAATTACAAAGTGTATTTTTCACACCCTAGCACAAACACCTAAGTTAAGTTTTGGTTGGCATTGGAGAGTTTACCTCTCCACACCTAATCCAAGGCCCTATCCTAAGCTATTGGTGAACCCTAGAAAAAGTGTTACAAATATATTTTAAATCAACGCGTTCATTTTAAGGGATTTTCTTACTCAAGGAACGGAAGTGAAATTTATGTTGTTTGAGACTCTTGAACAAATTAAACTTATTAGAACACTGGAAAATAAAACTTTACACTAATTCTACAAATGAAAAAGAGCTTCTAGAAAGAAAAATGCATGAACAATCTTTCAAACATAAAGAAGCAATATTTTCTCCTTTCTATGCAAAATGCACAATGCAGCTTTTGAGTGAAATTAAAGAGCAAATGAAAGGATTTTCTTTCTTATTTTTATTTTGAAATACTTTCAAGATGATAAGAAAACATAGCCCTATGTTAATTCCTTTTCTTTTTCAAATAACAATACAAAGAAAGAAAGAGACCTAACTAGCATAAAAACTAGGTTTTCTTTTTATATTTTCTTTAAATAAAAGAAAAAATAACAAAAGATACTAAAACAAACTACAGAATACAGAGGAACTCATTTTTATTAAAATACAAGCTAAAAATAAATGAAAAATGCTTGGAAACGCAGAGAGACAAGATGATTTATTTTTTTATTATTTCATGAACAATCTGAGCCTTCAAACTATATAAACCCCAAATAATAGAATCTTCTAGAACTTGGGAAGATCTGGGAACCACAAGTTTCTTGTAGGAAAAGGAAAATCTTCTGAAAAAAATCTCCAAAACAACAGAGATGTGTGTTGTGAACGGTCAGTCTGTGTATGTATGTGGGTTGTATATAATGCAGGATGTGTGTGTACGCGTGATGTACATAGAGTAGGTTGTGTATGCCTCTGTAAATTTTCAAAAAGGTAAATATTTTGGATAGACAACTTTGGAAAAGGAATCTAGTAGGCACCTGGAAGGTGACCAGAGGCCCAACCTGACTCGAAACACTCAAAAAACTCAGAAAGAAACAAAAAATAAAATCTAGCCAAGATCTCCCACTAAGACCCTAAAGAAACGCCTCAGTTGAGTCACCAATTATGCTAGCGGGGAGAATCCCCTTATTTCTATATTGGGTTGGAATACAGGCAGAGCACTGACTTCCCTTAAAATACAATTCTATTTCTAAACTACCACAAACTATCTTAACAGAAAGACAAAAGAGAAGGATGATTAGTAGGTGTACCTTTGGTCATAATGTCTGATGTAGATTTCCTTCACCTTTGTAGATTCCTAGGTTGTGGGTCTCCTCCCAAAGATGACCTACAAGAACACTTAGGAAAAAAAGGCTACAAATATACAATATCTACTTATCATTGTTAGTGTTTAGATATAAACTTATATGTATTAATCAATAAAGATATAAAAATACAATGTATTTGGACAGGAAAATAACTCTTTTATTCAAAATGAAGATTAAAATATTACAACCTTCTCATTGGCAGATGCTCTACGAACCAGGTTGGGGCTTCTCTTACTGCTAATACAAGTGCATCATTCCCATGCTGCCTCTCACAATTTACTTATCTCTTTGGGGAAAGGGAAGGGATTGTATAAAGAGAAAGGGTTGAAGGGAAATGTAGAGGCCAAATCTCATAAAGAGCTGCAAAACTTGGGCTAGAGGGGGAAGGGATTTTGGCAGAATTTCGTCTTTCTCTTACTTGATGTTGTAAATGGGACCCCAAGACATCTTTGTATATGAGAAAAATATGGTTATTCAGTTTGGGGGCGGGCTAAAATGGGTAAAATAGTTGGGAAACCCTCGATAGCCCATAAACTCCACAAAATTCCTTGCAATTATATATATTTTTCAACTTTTGGAGGTAAACGTGGGTTTTCGAGTATGCATATTGCATATGTACATGTGTTTTCTACTATGAATATAGAGTGTGTACATGGGAAGTAGTTCAGCAGGGTGCGTACATGATCCAAAAAATGTTTTTTTAAGAAGAATCCTCAACAGTAATTTGGCAAATTGTGTAAGTGGAAAGGCTAATTCCATGTATGCATAGCTAGAGAATTTTTGGACTATAAAACTATGGTATATGAATTTTCAAACAACTACATCAATCAGACATTCAAGAACTTTGGAAAATATCATATAATAATTGTTAAAATAATTCAAGAAGCCAAAATCTAAATCTCAATATATTACAGAACTGAAGGAAATTAAGCAAGTGAAAAATGAAACAATATGGGATTATGACCAGAGATTTAAATATTTAATGGGTAGGTTAACTTTCAGATTCCTGACAAGAAACACTGGGAATGGTTTATAACGGTCCTATTGTCTCACATTCATTGTCTGTTGACACGGTAGAAGGTCACATCGTAGCCAAAATCTTTGGAAATCATTATGAAATTGGAAGCATCTCTTGTAGGAGATAGTTTAGGTATGGTGCATGTATAGTCACAATTGATTGCATTGATAATTCAATTCTCAAATATAACAAAGGAGAAGGAGAAGCATGGACATGTTTGGTGTATAACATGTAATATAAAAGGCCATAGAAAGTAAGAGTGTCTGTCCTTCACACATTATATGGATACAGAAGCACCGAACCCATTGGCAGGAGGAGTGGGGCACTATGAGATATGTAATACATGTGGGCATCATCCAATTGCTTTTCCCTTATTGCAGAAATATCAGAGCACACAAAGAAATTTATTCTATAATTTTTGTAGATTGGTAGGACACGATGAGAAATGTTGTCGTGCATTTTACTTGATGAGAGAGTGTACTTTGTATGCGTACAAAATTCAAGAAGAAAATTTCACAGCAGAAGGAGGAATTCCACAATATAACACTCTAAGAGGATTTAAATAGGGTGGACATGGAGGTAAAGGATAGATAATTTGTTACAAATGTAATCAACTGGGACATTTAGCAAGATATTTCCCAAATCTTTGCATGAAATGCACATATTGCATATCCTTAGATCATGTGACAAAAGACTGTCCCCAATTGATAGCAAAGTGATAGGTGAGAGGGAATCAAAATCAACATCAAACTCAACATCATAATCATAACCATAACCTACATATGATAGCCATTGAAGAATGTGACAATCAACCAAGAGTAGTAGCTATTGCGCGTAGTGGAACAAGAACTGGACCATATGCGACAAAGAAAGGAAAGGAAGTGGAACAATGGATAAGGAAAGTAGTTGAGCCCATTCTAACATTCAATCCATAAAAAGAAATGGAAGCTTATCAGCAAGAAAGGAAGGAGATACTAGGACTAGACTAGATAGTGTCAATGTCAAAGACACCATCAGTGTATGATATGTCATCGATTTATGATCACACTATTCTAGAAAGGACAATCGAGAAGGTAAACAATTTGACAGAGTTTCTAAAAAGATGTTTAGAATTAATGCAAGATGAAACAACACGGAATACATTGTGAAGGATGATTGATTAGTGTACACAAGACAAATAAGTACCTACGATGTAGAAAGCAGTGAACCAATTCTTGCACAAGAAGAG
Organism: Picea glauca; assembly: GCA_000966675.3. Lineage (NCBI taxonomy): Eukaryota > Viridiplantae > Streptophyta > Pinopsida > Pinales > Pinaceae > Picea > Picea glauca. The sequence continues at coordinate 41,935 of JZKD02S2104098.1, forward strand.
GAGAAACAGAGAGTTCATATGAAGTGTGCAGATAGGAGAATGTAACATGGATAATGTCATCTTGGACTTAGGATCAAACATCAATGTTATTCCAAGAAAAATGTGGGAGATGATGGGGAAACCAAATCTAGTTTGTTCAATTGTCCAGTTGAGGTTGGATAACCATCATAATATAATACCAATCGACAGACTAGTAGGAGTACCTGTGAACATAGACAGAGTGCGTAGTGAAGAAAACTTTGAAATCATCAAGATTGTGGATAAAAGTCAGTCATACCCAACTTTATCTATAATGGATTGTGCCTTAGATAATCAGATGATCATCAAATTGAAGAAAAGAGAAAGTATTTTTGAAGGAGGATGCTTAAACGTCACTGCAACATTAGATCCTATGGAGGAAATAAGATATGTGGAGCCCACGAGAAGGGAAATTAATAAATTATATAACATGATAGCACACATGGATGACTATGTCAACCCCACTATAGATGGTGCACTTAGTTGGAGAAACATAAGATCTTTTTCATCAGACTCGAAGGAAGGAATTGAACAATGGAAGCACTAATTACATGAAGTGTCAACCAGGAGGTGCACGTGCATTACTCGTTCACTATGCTAAATTGGAACAAAGGTACGAGATACACCAAAGTTCAAAGGATCAATAAAGGTAAGTTATTTTTTCAATGAATTTGAGCTACAGATACCTAAACATCAAAGGTTATTATAATTATATGTTGCACTAAGAGAGACCCCAACAAGATGGTGGAAAACCCACAATGAGGGGATAAAACATTGGCAACATTGTAGAAGGCTGATGTAGATTAGGTTTTGGATAGAGAACATTCTGTCCAAGTATACAGGAATGAGTGGTCTTAAGGACCATGTGGTGTGATTTATTACAAATTGGAGGAAAGTGTTGAATTAGGAATGGACAAACGGGTTCATACATACATTGGAGATAGTTTCCAGGAACTGGTACTTAGATCTAGAAGTGCGTAGAGGAACGAAGAACTGGGAGGAGCTAATCCAAAACATTAAAGTAACATTTTATTTTGAAGTTGAGTCACCTTTAGTTGATGCAGTATTACCATTCATTAGAGGAAAAAATTTATGGAAGAAGGACAAGTACCTACATGTAGTGCGCACAGAGAGTCTGCGACAACTCATGAATTGTTGGAATGTTATAACATTACCAAGGATATCTAATAATAAAAAGACCCAAGAAATGTACATATATAAAAAATTGAAGGGGAGTGTGATGTAGTAGTTCCAACACTTTAACCGATGCATATGAAAATCCCATGAGAGTGAAAAAATTTAACATTGGCATGGAGGAGAAGAGAAAGTTTGAAAACACTGGGGATTATTGGAACAATGAGACCATGGAAAATATCACAGGCCTTTTGGGCGAGTACCAAGATGTTTTCCCAACCACCTTTTTAGAGATGAAAGGGAAAGTTGGAGAATGAGGCAAGATGAAGATCCCACTGAAACCAAATGTTAAGTCAGTAAGACAAATACCATACAGATCAAATCCAAAGTATAAGGAAAAACTGAAAGCAAAACTTGACAGGATAATAGAAGTTGGTATAATTGAACCCGTGATCAAGATGCACTAGCTAGGACCATATGTGATCAGATATGCGAATGATGTAGGTGTTGTTTAGTTAGAGAATTTGGATAGAAAAGTAGTGGAAGGAACACTGAATGGGATCCGAATGAAACTATATAGTGATGGTCATCTTTCCATGCAATAGAGGAGTTGTGTAGTTTAAATTTGTATCATAGTGTACTATAGGAAGGAAAAGCCAAAAAAAGAAAGAAAAAGCAGGAAAAACAGGAAAGAGAAAGAAATGATTCAAGGGAAGAGGTTGGAAGTTGAGGAGGTAAATAAGTTTCGGTTATGTGCAAAATAGGAAAAGTAGGAAATTGTCACAGATAAGAGAAAACTAAGTATAAGAATGCATAGACAAAGGAAACAAAGATCGCACAGAGGAAGAGATTGTGTAGAATGACGAGACTGCACAAATGATAGCTAGAGGCATTTAACACAATCCATGATAGTACATGCCACAAATAGATATGATGATGGTGAAGTAGTGGCGTCGTGTAACATTAAATGCAATAGATCTTGACCAATTTCAAAATCAAAAGGAAAACCCATCGAAGATACAAAGTGATGGAGAAATAAAAGAAGGTAATAAATGACAACCATTAATGGATTATATGGAAATATTAGGTGTGAAAGTAAACTACAGTTGGAAATAAATATTAAAAGCATGCAAAGGGTCCAACAAGGGTTATTTTTCTCCATAGAGATTCGAATATTGCATAGCTGAAGAGCCGAAGTTACAGAGTCAGAGTCTCGAAAAGATCCCCAGAACCAGTAGAAGTTGAAACCAGTGTCACAAAGGAAGATGGCACATATGGAAGAAACAACATTAGCCTCAGTACTGAAGAAACCACACAGAATGCCTACAACACCTTCAGTAGTAGAAGAAACATAGGAATATCCGTTCTTAGCTGAAACATTTCCTAGGGATTATATCCCACCGATAAATCCATCAACGACACACATCCACTTCCAAAAAGAGGCCAAGTATCCATTAGTTGAGCCACCAATCCCAGAAAGAATCATAATAGAAGGGGATATGTTAGGTATGACAACATCTTTGAAATACACTAACCATGACATCATGATGAAAAGAATTTTCTGGAGCTCATACCCAGTAAGTTCCTGATGAAATTCATTAGTTCCGAGACCAACATGATCTTCATCGAACCTCATGTGTGGGATAGGGGGTTGCAAAAAGAAGGTCTTCTAAACCTATTTGACATACCACATTTTGGACTGAGCCAGGAGATCATCAAATGCATGAAAATGATTCTAAGTTGTGTTCATGGAGGATACTTGTGGCTTGACAAGCCAGTTTTCATTGGTATTGATTTGATAGTGCACATTACAGGTCTTTCATCACAAGGATTGGAACCTGCATCCACGTTTTTCCATAAAAAGAAGGAGAAATCTCTTGTTAATAGCATGAAAGTAATTTTCCACAATTTCCAAGGCGAGCATAGTATGGACATCGCTAGCATATATGACTCGACGATAAGGTTTGTGACACGCTCCTTAGCCTACAAAATATAGAGGAAATGTAGAAAATATCAAGTCTGAACAACGGTTATATAGGTTGCATAACAATGTGTAGAGGGTGTCCAGATGAACTGGGAAACATTTTTGTTGAACCAATTCTTGATTGACTGTGAGGAAGTTTAGGAAAAGGGGACAAAATTTCACTATTCTTGGTTATTGATCCTAATTACACTATCATCCTAGAGATATCCAGAAGAAAGTCATTTTTTTGTTCATTCCTTAGTCACGTGCTATCAGAACCTCTCGTACACTACACATAAGGTGTGTCAGATGGACACTAATGTTGCATTCTATATCTACAAAGAACCTATCAAAGATAGCATAGAAAATACCCCACGCATACAACCACAGGTGGTCGAGGAATACAAGGAAGTGACATGTTTTAAGGCAGGATGCCACCACATGTATGTTGAGGTGAATAATGCCCAGACCAACAATGGTTTCCAACACAATACAAATTAATAGAAGAAGAGATGGGAAACATCATGGATGATTGGGATGAAGAGTGGAATATTCCACCCATATAGACAAAGCCATCAACGTAGCCAAACCTGAAAGTATATGATGTTGATGATGAGGAAGATGAAGAAGAAGAAGACCAAGAGAAAGGGAAGGGCCCACAGGAGCCATCACCACTGCCATCACTGCACAATAACCAAAAGAGAAAATAGACAAAGGAAGGAAGATCCTGATATCAATGACCCAAGTGCAAATCTATTAAGGAAGTTTCCATTCAGGAACTCATAGAAGAAGACTTGTTTAATATCAATGACCAAGTAAAAGAAACCATTAATGACACCTTTCAACGTGCAACACAATAGAAAAAATATGAACAAATGGATGTAGGAACAGATGGTAGAATTGTGATAGCTATTAGAAGCCACAAATATCACACCAGGGAGACAAACGGAAGAATAACCAACCACCAACACTACCAAGACTGGAGAGGCAGGGCCAGAAATCTCCTAGTCCTTGGAAACTTCCGACGAACAAAGGCTAATCCAGCTAGTGACATGGGAAGTCCAGTTCCCCATGACTAATATGCAATATTAGGCCAGGGAATTAGGTGTCACATATATCTAGTGTTATCTCAACTACCAATCGATGTGTTGCAGGAGCTAAAGATGAGTGCAAAATAAGAGTTGAACATGCACACTAAGAAGACATCTACTAAGCTAGTAACTATTACAGTAGAAAATGTGGCCTTAGAGATAGAATACAAAAAATTTAAACAAGATAAGGATGAGGTCACGCAAAAAGTAGAATGAATGTAGTAGGCATTTGAGAAAATCTACCAAGAACTCCTAGAGGTGCAAGATGAGAAGGATGCCTCAGTGGAAGATCAGGTCACTAATTTAAGTGAATCCATTCAGAGCTTCTACGCATGCATAGTGGATTTGGAAGCACACGTAACATCAAGTACGCCACCTGAAGAGAGGGAGACGAGGAAGAAAACTGCAACAACAATGCTTGACAATATAAATACTCTAGAAGTAGAGTGTGCACAACTGTACACAGAGACTATGCATGTTTAGTTACAATTGAATGAGGAAAGGGTCCAACATGAGATAATTCAAAAGATTTAGACTACGCAGGGAAAGGTGCAGAAACTACAAGCAACAATGGGCACATTTCCACATTTCCACATTTACACACCAACACTTACATGGGAGGATTAAAAGAGGACATCAAACATGAGCTTTCCTTAAGACATCTTACAAATAATATGGAAGATATGAAATCTTCTTGTCATATTCAAGACAAGAATAAGTCTACACAAAAGTTTACCATTAGAGAACACACAGGAACAAGACATTGTTTTGGGGTTCATAAGACAAGTGTGCCTCAACCGACAAGGTTAACTAATATGGATCTATGAGCAGAATGAAATGAAACATAGATATATAAAATTAACATAGATATGCAGTGAAAAATAATAGAGATACAATGAAACTTAACTTTTATTCAATAAATAAATCTATTGAAACTATAAAATGCAGAATGAAAACAATCTTGCTCGAATGGTGCTAGCTAATCTATGAGAAGATATGTGACGATTGCGTGCATTTTCCTGAGCACATCATAATGAGGCCTTCAGTATTTTTTATCATCAAGAAGTAATTCAAAAACCCTAGACATCCAAAAACCTAACACTAGGAGATGAAGCACCAAAAGTCATGTGGGCCCCGATGGGGTAAGTTGGTACATCAACTTCCCTGGGTCGTAATTTTTGCATATGATCTTCGTTTTAGGTGAAAGATAGCTTGTTGGAAAGGTCTATTCAAGGATTACACATTTTTTCATCACACTTTGAATTAATGTATTGTGTAACTATAGTGATCCCAAAAAAAACTATTTAGGGCCTCAAAATGGCCCCAAAAGTTTAGGACCCTAAAAGCTAGAAAACAATTGCCAAGATGAAAATTTTATGTGATCTAATTGGAATAGGTGGGTGGCCACCAATATCCACCTGGCTCAATCCTCCCCGCTTAGGAAGAAATGGTCTCCATTGCGTTAATTTCTCCCATCATATTAGGAAATTTCTACTGAATTTGTCCCCAACCGATCGACTTTCCTTGGTGCAAGAGTTTCCCCACTTTGACAACACAATAGTTGAATATTTTGTTGGTGATTTCCCTTGACCTGTGTGTCCATGATATGATCAGTGGATTCATTTTCCATGCATTCAGGTTTTATCTATGTCAGTATCATTTTTTATTCTATCTTTGAGGTGTCCAATAATGGTGGAAAGTATGGTTGAAGGAGGTCCACATTAAACATTGAGTGCAATCCAAGGAAGGGGGGAATGTTGAGATAAAAATATTTTTCACCCAAAACCTTGGTGATGGTGTAAGGTCCATAGTGGAGTGGACAAAGATTCTAATGGGATCCTGTAAGGTTTTCTTTCTGCAAGTGCAACCAAACTTTACCTCCCACCTGAAACTTGTGTAGCACCTAATGTTGATCATGGAACTGCTTGTATTTGGCATTGGACTTCTACAAAAAATGTTGAACCTATTAGAAGATGTGTTGAATTCATTGAACCAGGTGGATTTGTAATATTCGGTTTGACCATGGGACGATTCTTCCTGTGTGGACACAAGGGGTAGTGCAACATCCATGGGACCCAATGGTTGAAATCCCAACTCCACCTAAAAGGGGTTGTGGTTGATTGAGCTATGTATGGATTTATTGTAATTGTATTGAATGTAGGGAAGACTCTCATCACATGTGCATGAATGCTTGGAATTGTACATGTGCTAGATATGCACGATCATCCTATTGACAACCTCGGTTTGGCCATCTGTTTGGGGGTGGAAGGTAGTGGATTTGGTGAGATTGGTGTCCAACAGTGACCAAAGGCTCGACCAAAATGTGTTGAAGAACCATATGTCCCAATATGAGATGATGGTTTGTGTTATCCAAAAATGTACCCACACTCGTTCAAAGAAGACCTTGGAAGTGGCCTGCGTTGTGATGCTCTTCTTGCAGGCGACCATAATCGCCATCTTGGAAAATCGATCAACAACCACAAAAATATAGCAATTTCCCTACTTGGTTGAAGGAATGCCCACATGTATTCCATCAATATGGATTCCCAGGCCCTATCATGAGTAGGTATAGGGATGCACATGTCTTGTTTCTTAATGTTTGGTTTAGCAATAGCGCAGACCATGCAGGACCTGATATACTTGTTGACATCTTGTCGAAGTTTCAACCAATAGAAATGTTGTTGAATCACTACCACTATCTTTTCTATGCCAAAGTGTCATGCCACTTGACTGTAGTGAGATTCCCAAATAAGATTCGCTCACTTAATTGATGGGATGAAAAGATGGCCCAGATGGCACAACAACCTATCTTGAAGATGGAAATCAATGATAGTTGTGTTTGTGCTCAGCATATGGTAGGTAGTGGAAAAGTTAGGATCTCTATCATGGAGTTGAGGCCATACAAAGGTCTCATGGTCACAGGATTGTAGCACCATGATTAGTGTTGCAACTGGAGGTCAACTGAGGAATTCAACGATGTGGTTGGTGCTCCCTGTCTTATACCTAATGTTAATATGGAACTGCTGCAAGTATGTGGACCACGTTTGATGGAGGCCATTCTACATTTTTCCTTGTGTTTACATGAACCAGAAAGGATTTTGATCAGTGTGGATGATTGTCTCCTTCCCGAGAACGTAATTTATCCGCTAGAGGTAGGGTTGTACAATGGAGTACATTTATTTGTCATAAGTGGGGTACTTACAAACAATATCTGATAGTGTCTCACTATGATACGCCATGCAATTTATGTGAAAAATGAGAAATCCCCCCATACAATAGTCTGAAGCATATCTCTCAATCTCAAAAGGTTGTTTCAGGTCGAATAATGAGAGAACCAAGGCTGAGCACAAGCATTGATTCAAACCATCGAACACTTTCTATTGTGATTGGCCCCACACAAAATTTTCCTTTCCACCACCCCTGGTCACTTGACTAAGGGCCTATGAAATATGGGAGAATCCCAGTATGAAACTGCTATAGAAATTGGAAAGGCCTAAGAAGCTCTAAAGATTAGTGAGTGTGGTCAGGGCTAGCTAGTCACGAGTGACCTAGATCTTGGCTGGATTGACATGCATCCCATGCTCATAAACAATGTATCCTAGGTACTCGACCCTTTTCATGTTGAAAGATAATTTTTCTAAATTTACATATAGTTTGTGTTGTCGTAGAGTGTGCAAAACCTATTAAATATGGTGCAAGTGTTCCAACCAACTCTTTTTGAAGATGAGGATGTCATCCAAATACACCACCAAAAAATAATTGGTTAAATGTTGCAAGATATCGTGAATCATCCTCATGAAAGTTGCTTGGGCATTCATCAAGACAAAGGGCATGACCAGCCATTCAAAAAGAACTTCTTTGAACTTGAAGGCAGTCTTCCATACATCAATCTGCTCTATTGGGACCTAGTGATAGTCAGAATTCAAATCAATCTTACTGAAGTATTTGGCCCTCTTGACTTGCTCAAGGATAAAGTCCATTCAAGGAATTTGGCACCAGTTCCTAAATATGATTTTATTTAGGGCTTGGTAATAAATGTAGAGTCTTCAGGGACCATCTTTCTTCTGCACAAGCACGTTTGGGCTTCCACAAGGTGATGACCTTGGTCGGATGTGCCCCTTTTCAAGTAGCTCTTGGATCTAGAACTAGATTTCCTCATTTTCTGACAAAGAGTCATGATAGACTGGCCCAATGGGTAGCAGTACGTCAGGGGTCAGATTGATTGAATGCTTGACCTGAAAGTGCATAGGTACCCTAGTGGGTGAGGAGAAGATGTCTTTGTATTATTCAACAACCTTATCCACTTGATTTTGCTATGTGGACAGACCTATCATTGAGGCCATGGATGTGGCTGCAACCTTTCTCTCACTTTGATCACAAATCATGAAGAAGACAAACTTCTCGGTCTGAGATATGACCTTCCTACATTTCTTGGCAGAGATCAAGGAAATGGCGATAGATGGGACTACCTCAGATATCCTATACAATTTCCTGTACAAAGTAATAATAATACTATTAGGCCTAGACTCATATATAGCATGATTTTTCCATAAATAAAGTTGGCCCAAAATAACATCAAAAATTTCAAGGGGGTGACATCACACAATACCTCAACTTTGAAGGGAATGATGTCGTAGGGCAGGTGGCATTATTGGCTGATGCATAGATTGTTCCCTTGGTAGAGACATCTGATGGTGTATGGTTTTGGTTGCAGTTTCTTTGGCAGAGACAACCACTTGATGACCTCCATTAAGATGAGGTTCTTTTGGCTACTGCTATCAATGATGAAGTGCAGCAGAGTACCCTTCACCTACATTTTTGAATGAAAGAGGCGCTCACCTTCCTCTCGCTCATCAGGCTCACTATGTTGTATCTTAGTGGTAGAAATGGTGGCACTAGGTTTTGCATCAATGATCCATCTCCCTTTTTTTTGTTCTGACTCAAATTTGAAACCCACCTCTTGATTTAGAATCTTCCACCTCGACCACCAATGACTACTTTGAGCGACATTCAACGATGTTATGTCAGGGGATCTTATGGAACTTGCAACACTTCTCAGTGTATTTCTTTGTCTTCCCATTGTCCTTCTCTATTTGCATCTTAGATTGGTTGTCTTGAGGTTTTCCATCCTTTCTCTATCCTTTTTTCTAGGGGTTGGGGCTCCCTTTGCCTTGCTTCTGTTGTGAGGGGTTCACATACCCAAACTACCATGTCTTTTGTTTGAGATTTGGCTTGATCCTGACAACATATTGATAGGTCATGCTTAACAATGAGATGTCTGGAAAATCCATTTTTTTCTAGATGTATCTATGCAAACTGCCATAGTACTTGAGCACCCCATGTCACTTAGAGTCTTTGATACCCATCTTGGTGCGCAAGGTATGGAATACATTGGTGAACTATGACATTGTTTGGTCCCTTTCCTGTCGTAGTACGGTCCATATTGTATATAAGTCGTCATAACTTCCAACAAGGTAGTATTGTTCCTTAATATCATCCCTGAAAGAACCCCAAGTGGGTGCAACAATAAATAATGGATATTCCTCCGTTTCCTTTTACTCACAGAAAGTCTCCCACCAACCTTTTACATGGGGGACAACCTTAAGGAGCACAAATGTAATATTTTCTCTATCGAAAAAGTTATGGATAGAAAAATACCCTTCTGGAAGGTTTAACCATTTGTCTATATGATCCACGTGTATCTTACCTTCAAATGTAGGAATACCAAAATTGATATGTACCTTGAAGGGGGAAACGCCTCTGCTTGAGGAAGATGCATCGGCTGTTGGCAGTCGTTGAAGGATTTGTGCAAAAATATCCATCATCTCGTTCCTCTATCACGCTAAGGCTTCCTCAAGAAAAATTTTAAATGGATATACTACCCCATCGTCTCTCTTTTCATCCTCCATGGGTGGTTTTCAAGTTCAGCAAGGCCGATCTTGCAAAGTCTCAACTGGTTTGAGTCCCAACTACTTATACCTTGACCTTGTTGGGGACATGCACATAGAAAAATGAAGAGACGATTTATTTGATACGATTGATCTGTATTTATGAGAAGAATGAAATGAAACATATATCTATAGAATTGACATAGAGATATAGTGAAAAATAACAGAGATACAGTGAAACATAACTTCTATTCAATAAATAAATGTATTGAAATTGTAAAATGCAGAATGAAAACAATCTTGCTCAAATGGTGGTACCTAATCTTTGAGAAGAGATGTGGAGGCTACGTGCATTCACCTGAAAAAATTACAATTAGGGCTCCAAGCATTTTTAGCATCAAGAAGTAATCAGAAAACCCTAGAAATACAAAAACCTAACCCTAGGAGATGAAGTGCCAAAATTCATGTGGGCCCCACTGGTGTAAGTAATAATAATACTATGAGGCCTAGACTCATATATAGCATGATTTTTCCATAAATAAAGTTGGCCCAAAATAACATCAAAAAATTCAAGGGGGGTGACATCACACAATACCTCAACTTTGAAGGGAATGATGTCGTAGGGCAGGTGGCATTATTGGTTGATGCATAGATCGCTCCCTTGGCAGAGCCATCAAATAGTGTATGGTTTTGGTTGTGGTTTCTTTGGCAGAGCCAACCACTTGATGACCTCCATTGAGATGAGGTTCTTTTGGCTACCACTATCAATGATGAAGTGCAACATAGTACCCTTCACCTACATCTATGAATGAAAGAGGCGCTCACCTTCCTCTCGCTCATCAGGCTCACTATGTTGTATCTTAGTGGTAGAAATGGTGGCACTAGGTTCTACATCAATGATCCATCTCCCATTTTTTTGTTCTGACTCAAATTCGGAACCCACCTCTTGATTTAGAATCTTCCACCTTGACCACCAATGACTACTTTGAGCGACATTCAACGATGTTATGTGATCTTATGGAACTTGCACCACTTCTCAGTGTATTTCTTTGTATTCCCACTGTCCTTCTCTATTTTCATCTTAGACTGGTTGTCTTGAGGTTTTCCATTCTTTCTCTGTCCTTTTTTCTAGAGGTTGGGGCTGCCTTTGCCTTGCTTCTATTGTGAGGGGTTCACATACCCAAACTACCATGTCTTTTGTTTGAGATTTTTCTTGATCCTAACAACATATCGATAGGTCATGCCTAACGATGAGAATTACCACACGATCCATATATAGAAGAGACTAGTCCAACAATACAATTTCATGAATTGGCCAACATGAGTACTCCAAAAACTATAAAGATACAAGGATACATCAAAAATAAAAAGGTAACAGTATTGATTGATTCTGATAGTACCCATAATTTCATCAATTACAAAGTAGCAAAAGATCTCAACTTCTTTGTATATCCCATACTGGAGTTTCAAGTAATGATTGTAGATGAGGTACCATAAAAAAATTCAGGGAAATTCCATAGTATTAAGATCTACAATCATTTGGAACAATGGCCCTTGATTTTCAATATATTTTCATCATATTTTCCTCAAATAGAAAGGAAAATGAGCTTAGAGGTATCCAATGGAAACCATATAAAGTGATAATCCCTAATAGCATGACAAAATTACTCAAAAATGGACTCCAGGGTGTAATTGCACATTTTTTCTCACTTGATGTTCAAACATCTATATCCTCTGCTCCATCAGATCTCCAAATAGTTATCAACAATCATTCCAAGGTATTTCATGAAATTTCTAAGGATATGACACCTACTCGAGATCATGACCATGTTATTCATTTGCAACCAGGAAGTGTACCACCTAACATTAGGCCTTACAGGTATCTATATGCACAGAAGAGTGATATCATGAGCATGATCCAGGAAATGTTAGAGGCTAGCATCATTAAACCTATTCAAAGTTCATTCTCTTGACCAGTGGTGTTGTTTAGAAAAAAGGATGGTTCATGGCGTATATGTCCAAATTACAGACAACTCAACAAAATTACCATCAAATATAATTTTCTTGTCCCTTTCATTGATGAATTGCATGTAGCAAAATCCTTTACTAAGATGGATCTTCGTTCGTGATATTATCAAATTAGAATGAAGCAATAATACATTCCTAAAACAACTTTTAGAACACATGAGGGTCAATATGAGTTTTTGGTTATGCCATTTGGACTTACTAATGCACCTTCAACATTTCCAAGCTTGATGAATTCTATTTTGAAAAACTTCCTTAGAAAATTTGTGTTAGTATTTATTGATGACATACTAATCTACAAAAAATCTTGGGAAGAGCATGTACAATATGTTGAAAGAGAGTTACAACTATTGGAAGAGAAATTTTTTTATGCAAATAATTCCAAGCATGCCTTTGGGGTTAAAGAAGTGGAATATTTGGGCCATATGATATCTCATGAAGGTGTAAAAGTGGATCCTAACAAAATTAAAGCTACAAGGGAATGGTTGTTGGCACAAGGGCAGACCCAGGGTTCAACGCTACAACAACGCACCAACAAAACGCTAACTATCGGCCCTTTCGGCAACACCTACAAGGAAGATGGAGTCTCACCCAAGGTAGAGGCAGGGGTGGTTGCAGGACTCAAATGTCTACAACCTTAGCTAGGACACAGATCTATGATTATAATACTTAATACAACTCTTAACACCGTCAGTTCCTTAATATGCAATCACTATTCACTTCGTTGATACAACAGAGCTTCGCAGTATTCACACCAATCTATAGTATTCAAGCACTTAGCATATACAAATGGATCAGAATGAGCATATAAAGCACTAATCATGACTATCTAGATCAGATCTAACATTCTCACGTATGATAATCACAAAGCAAGTAGATCTATCTAAACATATCAGATCACTTAGCATATAACATATGAACACATCAAGACAAATCACAAAGCACACAACACAGTGTTTACGTGGTTCACCCCCACCCTAGGGCTACATCCACCAACTCTTCTTATTTATTGTCTTCAATCAATCGGTTACAAGCATAGAGCCTCAAAACCCTTACTCCACACAGGACATAAGATCTACGCAACTCGCTTATCCTTCTTCCTTGCACTACAACACAAAGCCTTCTATAATCTCTCACAGGGACTTGCACTCAACTCTGCAAGTCTTACACAAGATGCACAAAGCCTTGATCACATAGATTCAACTCTTGGCACTTAGCCTACATCACATAGATGTTGATTTCACTACTTCTCTATATGGCCTAAACATCTATATATACATACAAAATAGGCATAAACATGGGTAAACCCATGGGCAGACATCCCAATCACGTTACATAATACCAAAAACCCAAAAAGGACCCAAAAGAGGGTTGAGATCCCGTGATCTCCTTTTCATCTTGCTCTCCTCCTTAGATAGGTTGTTGAAGTCCCAAAATAGGTCAACATGACCAAGAAACTCCCAAAACTTGGTCAAGGGCCAACAGGCCCCAACACTCACCTGTGACTCATCCCGAGTCACTCTCGTCTAAGCAATTCTGTCGCGAACACCTCGAGCTTGCCTCGAGCTTCTTCAACTTTCTCCTTTGTTTTGGCCTCTTGTGAATCAGTAAACTCATGTATCATTGCATCGTTCACTGGCCCTTCTAGGTGTTGTTTTTCCATGACGATGAGTTGTTCTAGCTCTGCTCCTTGGCTCTCGATCTCTATAAACAAAAGGCATGCCTTATATTGCACCAGTTGAATTTGTTGGGTGACTTCCATCACTTTTCTTTGAAGCATATAGATCTATTGTTGCACTTTATGTTGTTCATGATACCTCTTCATTTTGTCTACAGTGGAAAGGGCCTTCACCTACGCCTGTAGTGTATCTGCATGATGCTTCACTTCCTAGAGATGTGAATCCAGCGCCTGTAACTCCGAGTTCTCAGTGAGGTTTTCATATGTTTGAACACTCTGGTTACTTAGCTACTTGCACTCCAAGGCAAGATATTTTAATCTGTCAACTGCACCATGGGTAGTTGCCTCTCTTTGGTCTCGTACATCTTGAGGGATCTCAGGCATAGTGCGGAGCTCCAAGTTGGATATGCATTGTTGGATTACGTCTTCAAGTTGTGCCACCTACTGTGGAACTCGTTATTTTGCCTTTACTTCAATGAATTTCATGGAGCGAAGTTCTCTGTGGACCATCTCCTGTACTTTGAGTTGCTCTACGAGAAACCATTCCTTTTCTTTATGCAGTTGGGTTTTTTCTTCATTGAACATCTCTTGCACAATAAGCTTCTCGCGTTCGGCAGTACTGTGTTTCTCTAGAAGGTATTCATGTTCTTGTGCCAAAGCCTAGGTGGCTTGTGTTGTCTCCTCATGTGCTCGTCGAAGGTGAGCTTTGATTGTATCAGCGATCCAATGGAATTAAGTGGCGCATCTCCTATTTTTGGTGTTCCTGCTGATAGAGGTGCAGTAGAACCTGTGCGGATAGACTGTAGTGCCTGTTGCACTTCTTGAATTTCATCCTTGATCTAACTAAATACCTCATATTTCTTAGCTTCCTTCTTCTCTTCTATTTCCAATGAAGCATCGTTTAGGGCTGTGACGATGAAGTCGAAGTCGTCTGAGGTGAGGGTGGTCTCAAACTTAGTCTTGGTTGCTTTCAATTTCTTCCTTGAGGAAGGTTTTAGAGGGGAAACCTTCCTTTTCTTCGAGGGGTCCTCCTCGTTTCTAGGTGATGTGAATTCACCTTTATTCTGTTCCACTAATGTGCCATCTATCTCTTCATCATCACCTCCTTTCTTAGGTCATATAGAATCAGTCTTCGTCGAGGTATTGTGGACATCTTGGGCTTCTTCATTTTTCTTGGTATTTCTTAGTCCAGGTGTATCGTGCACTGCTTTTGGACTGTTGATATCAAATATCTTTGTGGGGTCTACTGGGACGAGGAGGTATGCCAAAAATTCCTTGGTGATATCCTCTATATCCTCCTTCATTAACTTGTAGTATGACTACAACTATTGTTTATGCTCATCAGCGTGTGCTGTGATATAGATGAAATGGTGGTCTGCGTTGAATTTAATCAATGGCCTAAACCTGTGGAGTTTGTTCGGGGTTATGCGAGGTTCATACTAGATAGCGGTCTTCAGCTGGTTGTAATAAGTGTGGAAGACGGCAATTGATTTCCATTGTTTGTTCATGTCATTGGAGTACCACAGCATACTGAACTTCACGGCCAGTGGTTCAAAGGGCTCGATGTCTGGGATGGTTGCACCTTCTAGCATCACCCATGCGATGAATGTGATTAAGATGAGAAGCCAACTGAAGTGGAATTCATATCCTTGGTCTTGTGCTTCCTTGCAGTCTAGTTCTAACTAGTTCACCAAGTACTTCTCCCAATTCATGTGTAGGCCTTCCATGCACTTCCCTGCGAGGTCGACTACAAATCTGGTTACTTGGGGTGGGTCAGTTCTTGCAAACTAATTTCCCTACGATCAGTTGATAGGCCAGGTGCACTGTGCCACTCTGGATAGAGACTACCTTGTAGCATCATGTTCCCTTCTCTACATCTCCATAAGTATCATTTATCCTTTGGGAGAGAGTATGATCCATGGTCTTTCCGGGGTAGAAATCCTGTGGGTCAAAGCCTTGCATGCTTAGCCCTGTGATCTAATTGATTAGTTTCGGATCCATTGTGATGTGGTAGTTCAAACACAAATAACCTCCATTATAGCAAGACAACAATAATTTGATGCATGCGTTCACCTCCTGGTGTCGCCCGAAGTGTGGAATCTTCATAACATTCAGTAGGGTAGACTGCATGAGGTTCTGGGTCCATGACTGAGGGGTAATCTTTGATTTCTTTCCTTTGGTTCTCATCATATACTTATGTGGGGCGAGTATGCTATAAATCTTCCTGTCGTTGAGGTTGAAGTCGCTAAACTTCAACAGTGCAAGCTTATTTTGGTCAGCACGAACTGCGCGCACTTCTTTCCAAAGGTATGCAGTGACCAATGCATATTCAAAGTCTCTAGGCAAACTATCTCAGTTTATTTCACCACTCAGAGGTGGTAGATAGGTCGGTAAAATTCTCAGAATCAGCTTGGCATTTGCGATATTGTCTATGTGCTTTGTTCGTTTCTCATCAGCTCGTCGAGATGGTCTGGCTCTAGTAGTGGAAAGAGAGGCATGCATTCCTCTCGTTGAATATTCTTGTACACATGTCGAGGAGAACTTATGTCACTAGTTCTTCAACTGTGGTGAGTTCGTCGGACATACATGCTCAGGATTAAAATTATCAAGGTCATGATGGACTTAGACACTACACTGGAATAACAGCAAGGGCACAATGATCACTGTATGCAATTTGTTCGTTTTGCGGGCTTCAAATTCTTAGTTAGCAAAAGTGTTCTCCATGCATGGTGCAAAGAGATAAGTTGGTAACTTGGCAATGGTTCATTTGCAATGGTTATGAGCCCCTATTAACTCTTTTTCAATCTATTATGGTGTGGTCCAACGGTCTGATGATGAACCTTTATTACTTTTCTATCCGTTCGCAGTGGAAGTCGAACAGATATATCGACCCCAATGGCTATATTACTTTTCCATGGTGACATGCCATGTGTCGATGTTCTGATATCCCGACGAAGCTCCAATTCTGCAAGTTTTATTTCTGCAAAGCTCCCTCTGGAATATTATATAACTTAGCCCTCTTCTTGCTTAGCTTTCTAGCCTTATTTTCAGTGAGCCTCATCTCAGTAGTCTCTTTTCCATTTCGATTCTTATCGTCTTTTAACACAGTCACTGCACATTGTTGAGATTCTTTCCTAGGATTCAGGGGTAATACCTTTTCTTTATATGGAGTAAGTACTTTAGTATTCTATGGGTCTCCTAATGTTCTTGTAGCTTCGACATCAATGTTTCTAGTGACAACTAGCTTCGATCTGTTCTCTTGTTCTTCAATCAATTGTGCGATCCTTCTAGCCATGAAATATTTTAGGTCTTGTTTCTTCTACTCCAAAGATTCTTCTTCTTCCTTTCGTCTGGCTTGAGCTCTGTCAATACAAGGTTTTCCTATTAGCATGGTAAATGGGGTGTTGTCTTCAATAAAATTAATAATCTCAAAGTCTTCCTCTATCGAAGTTCCATTAACTTTCATAGGTATCTGAGCGAGTCTTCCACATAATTTTACCAACTTTCCTCTGAATAACCTTATTCCTCCTAGTGAAGGGATCATAGTAGGCCTTCTTATAGCTTTCCAAGTTATTTTTGTCATGATATTCACTTGTGTTACCTCATCTAGAACACAGTCAATGTCGAAGTCCCCTATTCTTGCTACAATACATTCTTTGTCTTTCAAAATCTCTGATAGTCTAACATGTCGACGGTCATCCAAGGTGTCTTTCATCTGTAGTAATACCTTCTCTGATTATTTATGGGATTCTGGTGTAGTATTAGTTTATGTATCTGTCTTAGGGTTCTCCTGGTTCAGAGTCATTCTTTCCATCTTAGCGATCATTCTAGGGCAATCCAGCACTTCATGGTCCATAGCCTTACAACAAAGACAACTAGGTCTTCTTCCAGGGAATTCCTTAGCCAGATGTCCCGGTCTTCTACAACTATAATAGAGGGTTAATCCTCTCTTTATTTTAAATGATCCCCAACCTCTTCTATACTACGCAATAGGATCATATGAGCTAACCTGCAAAAAATTATTTCTAGGATTCTGCATCCATTTGTTAGTCCAGACATCTTTTATATGCATAGATATAACATATCTTTCATGATTCTTATCAGATCTATTCATATCAAACCTTCTTTTATCTATTAGTGCCATAGTTTTTCAGTTAGGATATAATCTATCAATCATACCTACACCCATACTCTAGAAACAAAAATTTCTACTTATCTTACTTTTATAGAGCACAAATCTTTTAGATCTAAAAATTTTAACTATTCTTACCTTTATCAGAGCACAGAGCTTACAGATCTTACCTCTTTTATTCTTACCTTTCTTAGAGTGCCAAGCGTTCATATCTCACCTCTTTCCCTTAGATCTGATATTCTTTCTTTAGATTGGGTTTCTTTCTTTCATATTTGACCTTCTTTCTTTAGCACAAAGCTTTATAAGTCAAGTAGAATATTGCACGCTAGGGCACAGATCTTTCACAGTTTCAGGGTGGATCTTTGCACAACACTTCTTCTTTCTTATCTCCCAACAATCATAGTTTCAGGTCCTGACAATGGAACCATTTGTTGGCACAGGGGCAGACCCAGGGTTCAATTCTACAACAACGCACCAACAAAACCCTAACTACTGGCCCTTTCAACAACACCTGCGAGGCAGATGAAGTCTCACCCAAGGTAGAGGCAGGGGCGGTTGCAGGGCTCAAGTGTCTGAAACCTTAGCTGGGACACAGATCTGTGATTATAATACTTAATACAACTCTTAGCACCGTCGATTCCTTAATATGTAATTACTATTCACTTCGCTGATACAATAGAGCTTCACAGTATTCACACCAATCTACAGTATTCAAGAACTTAGCATATACAAATGGATCAAAATGAGCATATCAATCACTAAGCATGACTATATAGATCATATCTAACATTATCACATATGATAAGCACAAAGCAAGTAGATCTATCTAAACATATCATAACACTTAGCGTATAACATATGAACACATCAAGACAAAGCACAAAGCACACAACACAGTGTTTACGTGGTTCACCCCACCCTGGGGCTATGTCCACCAACTTTTCTTCTTTATTGTCTTCAATCAATCGGTTACAAGCAAAGAGCCTCAAAACCCTTACTCCGCACAGGACAGAAGATCTGTGCAACTCGCTAGATCCTTCTTCCTTGCGCTACAACACAAATCTTTCTATAGTCTATCATAGGGACTTGCACTCAGCTCTGCAAGTCTTACATAGGATGCACAAAGCCTTGATCACATAGATTCAACTCTTGGCACTTAGCCCACATCACATAGATGTCAATTTCACTACTTCTCTATATGGCCTAGACATCTATATATACATACAAAATAGGCCTAAACATGGGTAAACCCGTGGGACGACATCCCAATCCCGTTACATAATCCCAAAAACCCAAAAATGACACAAAAGTGGGCTGAGATCTCGTGATATTTGCTTCATATTGTGCTCCTCCTTTGACAAACTGTTGAAGTCCCAAAATAGGTCAACATGACCAAGAAACTCCCAAAACTTGGTCAAGGGCCAACACTAGCGAATTCCCAAAACCTTGAAGAAACTTAGGGTATTTTTTGGATTGATGGGCTATTACCACAATTTTGTCAAGAAATATGGTCAAATGGAAGCACCTATAACAAAATTATTAAATAAATAATCATTTTCTTGAACCAAAGAAGTGACCAAATATTTTGAAAAAATTAAGGAGGTTGTGTGTACAACTCCCATTCTGTCCACACCTAAATTTACAAAAACATTTATTGTGGAGTGTGACACCTCGGGCCATGGAATTGATGTATTTTTAATGTAAGAAGGAAGGCACCTTTCCTTTGAAAGAAGGAAACTTAAAGGAAAAAATGTATTCAAACCCATTTATGAAAACAAAATCTTGGTCATATTAGATGTAGTTGATAAATGGTGCCCTTACCTAATAGGAAGACACTTCAAACTAAAAACAAATCACGATAGTTTGAATTACTTTTTTGGAGCAACAATTATCTTCAAAAGAGAAAAAAAAATTACAAACATATTGGATTATGACTTTGAAATTATATACAAAAAGGGAAACATAATGTTGTGGAAGATACCCTTTAAAGGAAAGAATAAGAAACATAAGGTTCACTATGTGATATTTCTATTCTGCAATCTGATTGGGTGGAAGAAGCAAGGATATAATGGAAGAAAGATCAAGAAGTATGCAATATCATTCAACAACTACATGAGGACCCCCAGTTCAGTAGATCATTTTGTATGGAATAATGATTTTCTATGGTATCATGATCAGCTATATTTATGTAAGAATTCCCAAATAAAACAAAAGGTCCTTCTGGAATTTCACAATTCTCCTATAGGAGGACATTCAGGATTCTTGGAAACATACGACAGGTTCAAGAACATTTTTTTCTTGGAAGGTCTTAAAACTAATGTTCAAAAGTTTGTGTCTAGATGCTTGGTCTTCCAACAGAATAAGGGAGAGGTAATAAAGACTCTAGGTCTCCTATAACCATTAGCTATACCAATTCAATGTTGGGAAGAAGTTTGAATGGAATTTGTTACAGGTTTTACCCAAATCCGAAGGAAATACTTTCATCATGGTAGTTGTGGATTGACTGAAAAATTATGCCCATTTTTTCTCTCTTTCTAATCCTTTTAAAGAAAGTACAATAGTTGCATCACTCATGGAAATAGTTCAAAAGATACATGGAGTCCCCAAGATTATTGTAAGTGACATAGATCCAATTTTCAAAGGGAATTTTTGGACTGAATTATTTTCTTGTTTGGGTACTCAATTGGCTCACATCTCATGTTATCACCCTCAATTCAATGGGAAAACTGATATTGTGAATAAATGTCTAGAAGGATATCTTTGTTTCTTTGCATCCAATAAAAAGACACAATGGGTCAAGTGGTTTTCCTTGGAATAATGGTGGTACAACACATCCTTCCATACTTCATAAAAAATGTCCCCATTTCTAGCACTTTATGGATATCATCCTCCATCCATTACATGGTTGCATCATAAAGAAGAAATGAAAAATTGTAGTCTTTTCCAAAATTTGGAAATGTGTGGAATCTATCAATGGAGCTATCAAACTAATTATAGAGAACTACAAATGGGGTGAATGTGGCAAGAGAGTGAGCATTGGTTCTTGTTGGAGAGGTTGGAAGCATAGAATGAGGTGTAACAATGAAAATTAGTATGGTAATTTTTTTTTATTTTACCATTATTCGTTGTGTCCAACAATTGTATGCACCCGGGAGTCACCTTTAGAGTGAAGCATTGTTTTGTATTTTCTTTTGTGTATAGAGCATAACTATGCATCTTACTATATTAACATTGGGGCATTATGTTTATGTGAGAACCGATGTTACATAATATAACAAAAGCACCAAATGAAAAACATTTTTTAAGAAGTATGGTGGTTGGAGCAGGTCATCTTGGGACAAGTTTTGGGAATCGCATAGGAGAAGACCATGTGACAAGTCAGCTAAGGAGTAGCTCACGGAAGATGAAAATTAGTTAGAAGTAGTTAGAACTTTTAGTCCATTTTGTAATGGGATAATCCCTAGTATCAATGTGTAAATATGTAATGGGTTTTCGAGTATAAGCAGTTGAAAATAATGGACTGATATGATGATAGTGAGTGAGATGAGGATAGTGAGATCAAAGGAGCTAAGTGTGCATTGTATGCATGGATGGCTAAGGAATGTTGGGTTATAACTGAAATATTGTATATGAGCATAGTATGCACCTGTTGTAAGGAATGAATATGAATGAATAATATAAGAATCCAGTCATTGTGGGCGTAGCCTAGTTTGGGGTGAACTATGTTAAATTCATGTGTTTTGATGTGTTTGATGTCATGATGTTTTGGTTTACTTTGTTTATTGAGAACATGTAATAGATGCTTAAGGATTAATATGAATATGTATCTGATGGTTTCGTTCACATGTTGAATGATTAAGTAAGATGAATATAACATATGTTATTGCATTGTTATGATCTCGCGCACATGGTATATTGTATGTTGGATAAATGTTACGTCAGAATGAAGGTTAGACCGGTCTCCATTCCCTTCATGACTGCGGAAGCCTGGTTCCTACAGTCCCCATAGGTACCTTAGGTGAGACTTCATATGCTTGTGGGTGATGTCAAAGGGGCCGACATCTTTAGGGTTTTGTTGGTGAATTAATGTTGAGCACTGCGTCTTCCCACTACGTGCCAAAAAATGGTTCTGTTGTTGGGACTGCGATATGCAACTGAGGGGGATGTGGAGACCTACTAATGAGGTGATTGGATAATGGTTGGATGTGAAGGAGATCAGTTTATTGTAGATCAGAATAAGAATCCATAGATTAGAGCAAAGAAATGGATACAAAGGTATGTGTTTATAGATTTGCATGAAATTTTCTTTGCTGACTTTTTGAATATTTTAGCAGAGTGGATCCAAAGATTAGCTGAATAGATTAGAATATTTCATACTTTTGTTCCAAGAAATTGGACTCCTGAGCTAATTAGGAAAGTCAATACTATAAGTACTCTAGTATCATGCGTAGTATATTACTAGCTGGATAGTGTGTTGGGAGGTTATGTTACTAAATTTTATATGTATTGTACTCAGTAATATAGTGTTGTTGAAATGGAATTATTTAAGGGACCACATGGAATATAATTGAAGTCACTATCTACTTGGATTAATATGGTATTATGTGATAAGGGAGTTATGAAAATAGAATTTGATTTCCCTAGTAGCTAAGTGTCTTCATGCAGATAGGGGGGTTGAGAGATGACTAGGGAATGGTTTGAGTGAAAAGAGGGATGAAGAGAAAGAATGAAGAATGGATGGACTAAGGATTTTCAAAGAAGAATAGTGTGCGATGAAAAATGAAATTGTAGTACTGTGCAGTGGTAAGATATTTATACTGAATAAGAAGAGGAATGTGGCTAAGAGAGAGGGGTAGCACAGTGAGATTGAGGAAAGAGACACTGGTGTAATACTCTAGATTGATATAACTATACACAAAGAAGAAAATAACCATAAAATCAGTCTAGTAGAAGAAGATGCCACTCATTTTATACTCTACAACGAACCCATGACCCTGTGTGCATTGACAAGAATTGAGGTAATATCAGAAGATTTGTTAATTATAGTTAGTGAAGGAAGTAAACATAGTAGTAAAAGTGATAAAAGTAGTGGAAGTAGTATGCCGATTCATAATCAATTAGTTTTATCAGGAAAGAACACCGCACAAAACTTGATGGCAGGGGTATATCCTACTTTAAGGATGCATGTCTTCCATGGAGTGGGGACAGAGGATCCAAAACAACATTTGTTCATTTTTTATACAATATGGACTATGAAGAATGTCCAAGATTATGATGTGAATATTGCACAATTGGAAACGATATTCAAAGATCGCACATTATTATGGTACATGAAATATTACACTACTACACCTATGGGACATACTAGAACATTAGTAGAGGTAAGACAAACTCTATTGAAAGAGTTCCATAAGCCTAAATATGAGTCATGGTGCATTAAATATTTGAAGGATATCAAGGAGATAGTGAATGAATCAGTCTGGTACCACGATCAAAGATTCAAGATACTGAAGGATCGATTGACATTCAAAATTCCATATGAACAACACAGAGAGTGGTTTATTGTAGGATTGTTGCCACATATATTCTTCCCTTTGATGCAACATAAGATTGTGTAATAGTCGGAAGCCCTAGAAATTGATATGAAATTAGAAGCATCCTTGGTAGGTGAAAATGGCATGAGGATGACTCAAGTAGAGTCGCAGTTAGTAGCCCTGACTATTCAATTGTAGGAACTTGAGAAAGAAAAACAAAAATGCAACGAGGTTGGGTGTGTCATGTGTAGAAAAGAAGGGAATCATAATAACGAATGCCCATATTTCCAGCAGTATTTGAATAAAGGAGATTTGAATCCACTAGGGGTATGGTGCGATATTGAAAAATGTTGGGTCACCACCCTACTACTTTTTCATTGATGCAGATACCAGAGTATTGCGAGAAACATTTTTTGTAACTTTTGAAAGTCTATCAAAAATGAAGGGAAGGATTGTTGTTGATTTTATTTGATGAGAGAGAACATTGGAGATGCCTACAAAGTCTAGGGAGAAGAATCCAAAGGAGGAGCTATGAATTATAATACTCCAAGAGGTTATAATCAAGGTGGAAGAGGAGGGTTCAGAGGATGTGGAAGGGGAGGATTCGGTGGAGGAAGAGGAACAATTATATGTTATAAATTTAATCATCCTAGACATTTGGTGTGAGACTGTATGAATCCCTACATGACATGTACATATTGCAAACAACTAGACCATGCAACAAAGGATTTCCCATAGTTTATTGTGAAGTGGAAAGAAAAGAGGAATCCTAATGTACAAATGATAGTAGTAGAGGCATGTTGATAACAACCCAAGATAGTTTTGGTTACGTGTGGAGGAATGAGAACTAGAGTTGATGTGACGAGTCAAGGAAATAGGATCCACCAATGGGTCAAGAAAGCAATAGAGCCTTAGCCATTATTTTACCATAGAAAGGAGAAAGAGACATATACACAAAAAATGAAAGAAGTGATTGGAACATAATGGATAGCTTCAACTTCAACCACACCACCTTTGTATGACAAGTCATTGATGTATGATATGCCACCAGTCTACGACCATTCAGAAAGGCAAGTTGACAAGGTAAGAACTTTGAATAGTTTTCTGAAAAGTTGTTTAGAGTTAATGAAGGATGAGTCTACTTTGAGTATGTTGGGAGGAATGATTGACCATTGCACCCAAGAGAAAGGGATACCTATCGCCAATTGATCAGTTAACCAGTTGCACCAAAAGAGGAGAATGATTAGGAAGTTTTGAATGAATGCATGGGTAGTAAATTACGACATGGAAAATATTATTTTGGATCTAGGCTCCAATGTGAATTTCATCCCGAAGAAAACCTGGGAAATGATGGGTAAGATGAAGTTGATCTCGTCACCCATTCAGTTGAGGTTAGCAAACCAACACAATATTTTTCCAATTGGAATATTGACAAAGGTAAGTTTTTGTATTGATGGAGTGTGCAACTTGGTCGATATCAAAGTGATTGAGATAGTATATGGAAGCACCCCTTACCCAACACTAATTGGACTTGATTGGGCCTTTAACAACCAGACTATCGTTGATTTGAAGAAGAGATGAATGATATTCTAATTATAATACTGGAAGGTTACTACGACGTTGGATCCTACTGAAGGAAGAAGATATGTAGAACCAGTAAAGGGAAAAGAGCTCAACTACCTGTATAATATGACCACATGGATGGATGATTATGTGAATCCTACAACAGATGGTGTACTTAGTTGGAGAAGTATTAGTTCATGCATGTCATATTCATAAGAATCTTTTGATAATTGGCAGTAGAGATTGCATGAAGTGTCCACAAGGAAATGTGCTTGGATTACCTACGTGTTGCAATGGATTAGAACTGATGTATGTGATCCTCCAAAGTAAGACAAACTAACCAATGTAGCTTCTTTTATTAGAGAATTTGAATTAAAAATATCATATCATAAAATATTATTAGGGTTAGACATTGTGCTGAAAGAAACCCCAACAAGATGTTGGGCCACACATAAGAATGGAATAAGAGACGTGCAGTAGTTTAAAAGTCTATTACAAGTCAGGTTCGGGATAGAGAATGAAGGTATTATGAAAACGTATACAAGATTGAGTTTTCTGATGGATCATGTTACACAGTATATTATGAAATGGAGTAAAGTTCCTAAGAATGAATGGAAACACTTCTTTTTACATACCTTGGGAACAATTCTGAATAATTGGTACTTGGAACTAGAAGTGCGCAGAGAAACTTTAGATCGAGAAGAATTGACTTGAAATTTTAAGGTAACTTTTAGCTTTGAAGATGATGCTCATTTAATTGACTCAGTTTTGTAGGTCATCAAGAACAATATTTTTACAGCAGAAGACTCGGTAGAACTAGTACCTGTATGTAGCGCTTGTAGATCTTATGCGATAGTTGAAGAAGTTTTGCATTGTTATAATGTTGCTAAAGAAGACCAAGAGGAGGATGAAGACCCAATAAATGTGAAAATACTAGAAATTGAAGGAGAGAACATAGTATAAGGACCATAACTTGAATCTATTGTGTATGTAAAGCCATTTAGAACACACAAAGTAAACATTGGTACAGAATATAAGCCCGAGTTTGCGAACATAGGAGACTATTGGAATGACAAAACTGTTGAAAAGATAGTGGACTTACTATGCAAGTATCGGGACTTGTTTCTGACTACTTTTACAAAGATGAAATGGATTGTCGAGGAGTTAGGAGATATGAATATCCCCTTGAATCCAGATTCTAAGATAGTGAAGCATATGCCATACAAATTGAACCTGATGTATAATCAAAAAGTGAAAGAGGAGATAGACAGGATGTTTGAATATGGAATTATTGAACATGTCATAGAATTAGAGTGGAATAGTCCAATGGTAGTTAAAGATAAGAAGAGAGTAGGGATCAAAATTTGTGTAGATATGAGGAAATTAAACGATGCTTTATTACATGATCCATTTCCTACACCCCTTACAAATGAAGTGTTGGAGAATATAGGAGGGAAGGAATCTTATTCATTCACTGATGTATTTTTAGGGTATCATCATATCAATATTGTGTAGGAATATAGATATAAGACTACATTTGTACAAAATGGGGATGTTACTAGTACACAATGATGTCATTTGGATTGATTAATGCACTAGTAATGTTCTCTAGAGTTATTACAACATCATTTAAAGAATTCATCCATAAATTCTTAGAAGTATACTTAAATGACTTGATGATATTTATCCTATTGAAATATCATATTGATATTTTGTGCTTGATGTTGGATAGGTGTAGGTAGTTACTGATATCTTTGAATTTGAAGAAGTGTATTTTATGTGCATCGTTTGGTATCTTACTGGGCCATGTAGTGTGTAATCAAGGTTTGTTGGTAGATCCTGCAAAGATTGTTGTGATTGTTTACTTACTACAGCCTACTTTAGTGCGACATTTACATGCAACGTTGGGTCATATAGGGTACTACAAGAAGTTAATTAAAGGATATGTGCACATTACAACCCCGATGGAAATATTGCTAAAGAAGGAGAACAAGTTTCAATGGAGTGAGGAATGTCAGGAAGGTTTATATAGTTTGAAGCAGAAATTGGTAACCACGTCGATTTTGATATTTCCATATTAGAAGAAGGATTTTCATGTTTGTGTGGATGCATCATCTGTAGATTTAGGTGTAGTGTTATCTCATCCTATATAAGGATATACACATAATCACATTGCATTTGTGAGAAATAAGTTGTCAACTATAGAATAAAACTATAATACAACAAAACATGAAGGATTAGCAATGGTGTACGCATTGCAGAAGTTTAGACATTACTTGTTGGGTTCACACTTTAAGATGTACATAGACCATTCTGCACTAAGATATTTGGTCAATAAGATAGTGTTGGGGGGGATAATACGCAGAGGGTTTCCATTCGTTCAGGAATATGACTTTGAGTTAATTGTGAAACCAGAGAAATTTAATTTAGGACCTGATCACTTATCATGCATACTATCAGGAGAAGACGCAGGAAACTTGAATGACAATTTACTAAACACACACTTATGTACAATAAAATGGGTTGATGACTATTTTGTAGACATAGTTAAGTTTTTTAACACGAGATTAACCCCAACTGAGTTTACAGTTGTGCAGAAGAAGAAGTTAGTAGTGAAGGAAGTAGATTGTCAACTTATAGTAGAAAATTTGTACAAGTTAGTTGCAGATGGTATTTTGTGACGATGTGTATTAGAACATGAAAGGCATATGATACTGTTAGGGGCACATGAAGGGGTTGCAGGAGGTCACTACACATGAAAAAAAACAACTCAAAATATTTTGCATTCAGGTTTGTGGTGGCCTACCCTTCATAAGGATGCTAAGGAATTTTGTAAGAATTTTGGTGTTTTCCAAATAATTGGGAAGCCTTACATGAGAGATGAGATGTCGTTAGTACCACAAGTGACATTACAAAATTTTGATAAATGTGTCATTGATTGTGTTGGACCGATTAATCCACTAGCAAAGAGGTTAGGAGCCATCTACATCATTATTGTGATAGATTACTTTACCAGATGGGTTGAAGTGGAACCAGTCAGAGATTGCAGTGCAAATATAACTGTGTGGTTTTTGTTTGAAAATATGATGACAATATTTTTATCCTTGAGAATTCTTAGGAGTGATTAGGGAACTCGTTTTATGAATAAGATGATTGTAGCCTTGACAGAGGAGTTCCAGATTCATCAGCATAAGAGCATATTATATCATCCTAAAAAAAATGGAAAAATGGAAGCATTAAATAACATACTAGAACATGCATTGAAAAAGGTGTGTAATGTAAGTCAAGACAACTAGGACTTGAAAATTCCAGCAGTGTTATGGGCGTATAGGACTACAAGTAATAATTTGACATGACAGACCCCATTCAGACTATTATATGGACAAGAAGTAGTTATTCCTATGGAATTCATTGTACTGAACCTGTGCATGGTTGCGCTAACAGATATTATAGTTATGGTGCACTGGAGAAGAGACTATAAGAGATAGTCGATCTGGACGAAGACCGGTTAGTCGCAAGTTTCCATCACAATTTCAGAAAGTGCGTGAGAAAGCATGGCATGATAGGAACATTAAATAGAAGAAGTTTCAGACAGGAGACTTAGTTTTTCTTTATGACAAAAAAAATTTGCAACACCCTGGGAATTTTCGGATGGATTGGTTAGGTCCATATGTGATAACATTTGTGACAGATGAAGGTGTTGTTCAATTGGAGAAACCGAATGGAGAAGTTGTGGAAGTATTGGTTAACAGTAGTCAAATGAAACTGTATAGGGACGGCTTTACTTCTACACACTAGTATGAGCGTGCAATATCTGTACCATAGTACATGTATTATAGTGTATTATAGAAGGAAAAAGAAAAGAAGAAAAGAAATAAAATAATTTGAAGGTTGAAGTAATGCAGAAGGCTAAATGAGTAAGGAGATAAAGCCAGAAAATGTCACATATATGTAGAAAGAGGAAGGAATTGTGCACAATGAGGATTAAAGGGAAACAAAGATCTATGCAAAAGGGAGGGAAACGCATTAAAATCATAAATGATGGGACAAACATTAAATAGAGATCATAACATGGAGACACGTAGTCATAAATGAAGAGAGGTGACACAAATGTGAAAAGACTAGAAAATTGAACATATGATCCATCGGGTGATACAGAATTATCACAGAATATGGAAATAATTTCATGAGAGTACAATTATATGGAACTAAAAATAATGGACATGCAACAGAAGATAACAGCTTGTGACAAGATATAATAGCAGAAAAGGGGTGATATGGAAATCATATTAGAGAGAAGAGAGAACTAGTGCTGCAGAGAAATTTGAGTGTGTTGTAGAGAAAATCGGGTGTGGTTCAAAGGGTTATGGTGTCATTGAAAGAATGGGCTTCCACAATAGCCAAAAAGAAGCAATGTAGTAAGAAGGAATCAATATTATTGCAAGAAGAAGTCCCAAGAGTAGAAGCAGTCTCTCTGAGATTGGTGAACTTTCCCATAACATGATGTTCAAGAGGTCGTAAATGACACAAAAGAACACACAAGAACCAGAAAAGGATAAAGAAGAAGAAAATGAACATGAAGAACAATGGAAGGGAATTTTATACACAATAAGAACCTAGGTTTCGAAACATCTCATATACTATATAAACAAGAAAAACATATATCCATATTGAAGGAGAAAGTTAAGAAGGACTTCCACGCTTATTTGACTCGGTTACTACCCAGAAAGAACATCTTAAGTTAGCATTATTGTAGAAGAGATATTAGTGTGGGAAGTATAAGCAAGGGAAAATATCACAATTGCAAGGGAAACATTTTAGAATCTCATGGAGACCTGGAAGAAAGCTTGAACTAACTCGGGACAAGCAACAGGTGAGTGTTGGGGGCCTGTTGGAGCAGGTCATTTTGGGACAAGTTTTGGGAATCTAATAGGATAAAACCACATGACAAGACATCTAAGGAGAATTTCACATAGAGGAAAGGAATAAAGTTAGTGCATTTTCAAGAGTTAGTGCGTGAATAATATGGAAAATAGTTAGAAGTAGTTAGACCTTTTGATCCATTTTGTAATGGGCTAATCCCTGGTATCAATGTATAAATATGTACTGGGTTTTTGGGTAGAAGGAGTGGAAAATAATGGAGTGATATGATGATAGTTATTGAGATGAGGATAGTGAGATTGAAGGATATAAGTGTGCAATGTATGCATGGATGGATAAGGCATGTTGGGTTATAACTAAGATATCTTGTATGAGCCCAGTGCACACCTATTGTAAGGATTGAATATGAATTAATAATATAAGAAGCCAGTTGTTGTGGATGTAGCCTAGTTTGGGGTGAACCATGTTAAATTCCTATGTTATGATGTGTTTGTTGTCATGATGTGTTGGTTTAATTTATTTATTCTTCACATGTAATATATTATTAAGGGTTAATATGAATATGTATCTGATGGTTCTGTGCACATGTTGAATGATTAAGTAAGATGAATATGTCATATGTTATTATGTTGTTATGATCTTTCATAGGGTATATTTCATGTTGGATGAATTTTAAGTCAAAATGAAGGTAAGAGAGATCTATATTCCCTTCATGACTATAGAATCTTGTTTCCTACAATCCCCATAGGTACCTCGGGTGAGACTTCACCTTCTTGCGGGTGATGCCAAAAGGGCACGTATATTTAGGGTTTTTTTGGTGAATTAATGTTGAATCCTAGGTATGCCCAATGTGTGCTAACAATGGCCACCCATCTCTACTAACAATATCCACTATAAATAGAGAAGGGAATTTTTTTTGAGGAGGTTCTATAAAATCCTTTGACAACAGAGAGACACACTACGATGTCATATGCATGCACATCGAGTCTCTTTTTTTTATGCTTGTATTTTTTTATAGCAGATAATAGTGTGCCTTCATTTTGAATCACATGGCCATTTGTATTGTGTTTACACTGGTGTGTATGTACCTTACAGGAACACTGCTAAAAAAACCTCCGCAAAAACCTCTGGCCACCTGCCTCCTCTAACAACCTTTGCTACAATATAAGTAGAGTAGTGATACTTTTTTTGGGGAGGTTCTGTAAAAACCTCTACTACAATGTGTTCTCCTTGTGTTGTACATAATGGTGTGTCAATATGGAGAGCATGTTGTACATTTCATTCCTTGACACAGGTCTACATGAAGGTGTGAATTCCATACCACCCCCTTGTCATGAACACACATAATATGAAATATGATATAATGGGATGAAACCATAAGATATTGCATTGTTTATCCTTATTTTCTTCCCATCATTTAACTCATTCATATGTTTAACTTCATTAAGAAATGTTATCACCAAAAAAGCACTCAACAAGCTATACAAGTGATCACCGGAGAAGCCATCAATTTAATACCCCAACATTAACATGACTTATTCAAAAAAGAAACAAACTATTGAAGTGGGTTTTTAAAAGTTTGGGAAGCCTTCTTAAACTCATTCAACATTTGTGTGTTCTAGTGTGGGCTAACAAAGAAAATTCCACGCTATTAGTACACTCCAGTGTGACTATTACCATCTAAACCTGCCTATATAAAGAGAGCCTATATAAGGATGCCATGAGTATGAATTAAAGAGAAGAAATCAATGTATTTTTATGTTGTTGGTTTGAACTTAGATAATCCTCCTTTCTCTCAATTTTACTCCCACCTTCATAACTAGTATGAGACCCCAATATCAAAGACTCTTTAAAAGAAACCATAAATAACTCAACAAAATCCTCTATAGGAGGTCATAAAATAACATTTTAGTCTAAGTTAGGATTTCAAGGATAGGCATCCAAATAACCCATCGTTATCTCTTTTCATTTGAAACTTAGTCATTGATGATTTAGGAAACTTAAAATCCTCCAAGTCAAGTGTTACAAATCCAAAGGGTAGGGAGATACCCATGAAGGGGTGAGTGCCAAGGTCTGTTTTTCTATGAATTCCTTCTTGAGCCACCCATTCCTTGTGAGGTTACCTGTATTGTGACCACCTTTTTAGGATGAGAGTTCTCTGCTTCATTTGAATGAGGTAACCTAGTGGCCAAAACCTAGGAGTTTATACACATGTGGAAATTGTGGGTTGTAATTACACCTAAATTAGATTGTCTGTGGCTATTGGGAAATATCACCATCTATTTTGTGATGTGACCCTTTACCCCTCATTATAATTGATTTTTCACACCTTCATTAGTTCCTTTATCAGTGGGTTCATTCCCCATTGTTAAGTGATATTTGAAGGCCCAATGTTATTTGAGAGGAAGGATGGTAAGGCTATAGGAAACATTAATTTGTTTGTTATTCCCCATGTATATAATAGCATAACCTACCCAACCAACATTTTTTATTTATAGTTGATTTATATGTGTTATTCTTATTCACTACTAACCATATGCAGATGAAAATGCTTTTGTTAAAAAAGGCTATATTCAATATTGGTTGAAAAAATACTTGTCATTCCTCATTTCACCTTACCAAAAACTTCACTACTAGTTTAGAATCATAGGGGACCCACAAAATCCATGGTGATCCAGACACTTTTTAGGCCTCCCGACAGTATTGAGAAGTATTCTCAATTTTTTTGCTTCACTGATTCATCCTCCCCATTCACCTTTGTGTGAAATGATATTTGGTTTGTGTTTTCTAAATTATGCCTTGATTGATGCAACCATCCCAAATAACCCATTCAATGTCCCTTCTTCCCAAGAAACTAGATCTCGAAATTCAAACACAATGGTTGGGCCACAACCCAACTTACCATACTCGGATTCATTCATAATAAATGAAGAAATTAAGAATATTGATAATAAATGCCAACATTGTCATAGAGTTGGTCACCTAGAGACAAAGTGTTTTGATCTCCATCTTTGTCTTCATTGTGGGAAGACAAATCATCTCTTAGAAAAGTGTTGAAAGAATAATAAGGTTAAGAAAATAGTCCATTATGGTTGGATCTACTCTTGGAAATGGAATCAATAAGTAAAGAAACTACATCGGTCTTATTGTCTAGTCAAGATAGAGGTAAATCCATAGCTACATGGAGAAATGAAAAGAGAAAAAATATCTCAAGTAACTATTCCAGATGATTTTGGTGATGATCCATATCCAATTCTATATGTTTTTTGAAATCAAAATATGAATCAAAGGTGGTACTCTCCATGCCTCAAGGGGGGGATCACATTGATGGAAAATACACTCTCTTACACATCTAGGGGGGGATTTAATATGGTTAGTGGTAAACGAGAGGATCACATTGATGAAAAATACAATTCTTTGAAATCGAGATATGAATCAAAGATTGTACTCTCCATGCCTCAAGGGGGGGAGCACATTGATGAAAAATACACCCTCTTACACATTTAGGGGGGAGTTAAGATGGTTAGTGGTAAACCAAAAACCACCACATTGTTTGAGTGAAGATGGTTTGTGGTAAACCAAAAATCACCACATTGTTCAAATGAAGATGGTTAGTGTTCAACCAATAGAACCACAAGAATCCAAATATAAAGCTGAGATCCCTTCAACTATGAATCATTGAAGAAAATAAAGAATCCAACGCTCAAGTTTGGATCCTATCAATCAACAAACTTCTCACCTTGAACCTGACAGGGGGGAATATAAAAAATTAATGATGATAGTCAGGTTTCAATATTTGAAGTCCTATCAGTCATAAAAATCAAATCAAAAGAATGGGAATGTTCATACATGTTAGTTGTTCACTTCCAATTGAACTATTCAGATATTGGAGTTTTTTCAGACATATCTTCATTAAATCTCAATTCAACAGTTTCAGATTGAAGATGATACCATTTATTGTCTTGTTATTGGTATAATTATTCATACTTGTGATTGAGG
>JZKD02S2104098.1:75890-88412 GCA_000966675.3 Picea glauca
CATGAGGTATTTCCATAATCCATTGATGAGTTGTCAGTGAGATTTATATCTAGATCTGGTCATTCTATGTATTATAAATTCATATCGTCTGGTGGCCCTCGACCAAGTTTTGAGGAAACCTTGGTCAGGTTTGGACCACTTTTGGACTTCGACGGGATGGTTGAAGATGGAGCACCCATACAGAGCTGAGATCACGGATCTCACTTATTTTGCAGGCTATGCATACCTAGCAAGGGGTTCTTTAGGGTTTTTGTAATGGGTTAGGGGATGTCGGCCCATGGGGTTTACCCATGATTATGCATTATTGTAAAAGTAAAAATAAGTAAGAATGTATTGTATAAAGTATTCGATAGCTTTCAAAGCTAAGTGCAAGTAGTTTTGAGTTGCTTTGTGCAAAAAAATGTGTAAGTGTTAATTCTTCGTGCTCGATAGAGAAGTTGGCTCGGTTCCTAGAGCTAGTTTTGGAAGGAGGATCTGGTGCTCAGTGGAAGATATATTGTCCTATGAGAAGATCAGTTGTGTGTCTAGTGCACAGGAGCGGATGAATGTAAGAGACTGAATAATAATAAGGAAGATGAAGGAGTTGGTGGAAGTATCCCCACACTGGGGTGAACCACGTATATCTTGTGTCTTTAGTTTTCTTTGTGTTGTGTTATTTATGTTATTGATTTTCTTAGTTCCTTGATTATAAAATATGATAGATAGATCTATTGATGCTTAGTGCTTTACTTAAAGATGAATGAATTTTAGATCTAACTCAGTGTTGGGTGCTAGTGGTTGAAGTGCTTAATCTTTATTGATACTGCGTTGATATATCTTTGGGTATGTTATGTGATGTTAATAAATCTAATGAACTAATGCATGTCACCTTCTAAGTGTTGCTAGAATACTCTGCGAAGTGTTATTATCATAGATCTATGTGCCAACTTGGTTATAGACACTTGAGTCATGTAAACCCCCTGCTTCTACCTCGAGTGAGACTTTGTCCGCTTTGCAGGTGTTTCCAAAAGGGTCGGTAGTTAGGGTTTTGTTGGTGCGTTGTTCAAGCGGTGAACCTTGGGTCTACCCCTGTGCCAACAAATGGTTCTATTGTCAGGACCTAAAACTCTGATTGATGGGAACTGAAGTAAAGAAAAGAGAAGCTCTACGCGTAGATCTGTTGTTGTAGTGCACAGTACTCTACTTGACTTGTGAAGCTCTGTGCCGATAAGAGAGAAACTCAATATGAAGAAAAGAGGTAAGATCTTAAAAGAGGTAAAGCTATGTGCTTTGATAAGAGTAAGATAGGTGGAAATTTTTGTTTCGAAAGCATGAATTTAGGTATTTTTAATAGATTCTATCCTAATTTGAAAACTAGGGCGCAGTTGGAAGAAAGAGTTGATCTAAGTAAAGTTAATATAAATGAAGAAAGATATGTTATTACTATGCATAGAAAGAATTTTTGGACTAATAAGTGGATGCAAGAACCTAGAAAGATTTTTTGCAGATTGAAGGTCCAGCACTATGATCCTAGTGCACAATATAAAATAAGTTGGGGAACATACAAGAGAAAGAGAGTATTGACACTATGTTATAACTATAGAAGATCAAGATATCTTGCTAAGGAATGCCTTGGTACAAGTCTTATTTGTCTTTGTTGTAAAATTGTTGGCCATGAGGTTGAGGATTGTCCAAGGATGATTGCTAAAGTTGAACGAATGAACATGAGACAAGAAAACTATGAAGGAAGTCAAGAGACTAAGAGCATGTTAGAGAATCATAAAGAGAAAGAATCAAAAAAAGTTCAGACTACGTTATTATAATGACTTACACCATGCAGTTAATCCCAAAAATAATATCTAATATCTTGCACTGCGGAATCCCCTATATACGTTATTATAGTTGAAATAAATGATGGATGTTCAAAAAGATGTCAGTTTACCAGAGATCTTGAAAGTAAAACAAAGCATAAATACAAGAATAGAAGACTTTGACATAGATTTGTCTTGGATGAAGAAAAACAAGTGAATATTATGACAGAAGGCACTTGGGAAATTTTGGGAAAGCCTACTGTGGTACCTTCATTGGGAAGGATAGGCTTGTTTAAAGGTAATATGATAACCCTATGTGGAAGAGTTAATAATGTACCTATTATTATCCATGGAACATCGAATGAAGAGGAATTTGAAGTCATTAAGTTTGTTGAGAACAGTGCCCCTTTCCCACTTTTGTTAGGAAAGACATGGATTGAGAAGGATCAGATCAGAAGGAAAGCAGAGGAAGAAGCTACAGAAAAGAAAAACCAAGAACTAAGGGATTTCATAGCCAGAAAAATAGATCAACTAATAAAAGAATGAAAGGATAAGTCGAAGCAACAGAACAAAGTAACAATGTAGGAGGAACATAAAGAAAGAGAATTAGTTTTCAAGGTTGAAAGAATGAAAGAAGTTTTGAAGGACCTATCTATGCAAGAAAGAAGTATATCCACCCAGGAAGTATTAAAAGAAGGGATACTAACTTCAGACCCTTTGAGAGCACATCAGCAGTGCGAAGTCACTACGCTACGAGAAGATAAGAATAAGAATGGAAAGAGGAATCTAGAAATAGTTAGAGAGACTCATATCATAGGAAAGAAGGAAAGGAAGCTCAGTAAAAAGAAATCCAAGTTAGAAAAGCTTCAGGAATCTACAGAGAACATATGGAAGACTTCACAGACTGGAACCTTGCAAGAGGCAAGTTCGCAGGATTTGAACCTCTCCGGAACAGTAGGACCGCACAGAATGGGACTTCACCCTGGCAAAGCTATATGACCATTGGAGGCACCTAGACCATTAGAAAAATGCTCTGGAATGGTTAGAAAACACATTTATGGGAGGATGCACCACTTTTTGGATGTTGATACCATGCCATAATGGACAGATTCACATTGATGAAAGCATTCCTACCCATTGGAAGAATCCTTCATGAGGCCCCACTTATTTAACCCATCGAATGTTGCGTCGAGACCACTTTTTGCCATTCGTGATTAACTGAGCTAACAGAGAATTGATTGTGTGTCAAGTTGTCTTATCAAAAACTAGACATCATTGTCCATTTGTCTACCCCGCTTATCCATTCTTCTACCCTGACCTATCTGTTTAATAGTGAGAATGTCGGGTGAACCCAGTGCATTAGACCTGAGAGACTCTAGATGAGTCACAAGTGAGTGTTGGGGGCCTATTATCCCTCGACCAAGTTTTGAGGAAACCTTGGTCAGTTTTGGACCACTTTTGGACTTTGATAGGCTGGTCGAAGATGGAGTGCCCAGGCGGAGCTGAGACCGCGGATCTCACTTATTTTGGGGGCTATGTGGACCCATCAAGGGGTTCTTTAGGGTTTTTGTAATAGGTTAGGGGATGTCGGCCCATGGGGTTTACCCATGATTAGGCCTTATTGTAAAAGCATAAATAAGTAATAATGTATTGTAGAAAGTAGTCAATAGCTTGTGAAGCTAAGTGAAAGTAGTTTTGAGTTGCTTTGTGCAATAGAATGTGTAAGTGTTAAGGCTATGTTCTCAATAGAGAAGTTGGCTTAGTGCCTAGACCTAGTTTTGGAAGGAGGATCTGGTGCTCAATGCACAGATCTCTTTTCCTATGTTAATCTTGGCTCTGTGGCTAGTGCACAAGAGAGGATGAATGTAAGAGATTGAAGAATAATATGGAAGACAAAGCAGTTGGTGGACGTATCCCCACACTGGGGTGAACCACATATATCTTGTGTCTTTAGTTTTCTTTTTGTTGTGTTATTTATGTTATTGATTTTTTTAGTGCCTTGATTATAATATATGATAGATAGATCTGTTTATGATTAGTGATTTACTTAAAGATGAATGAATGTTAGATCTAACTCAGTGTTGGTTGCTAGTGGTTGAAGTGCTTAATCTTTATTGATACTGTGTCGATCTATCTTTGTGTATGTTATGCGATGTTAATAAATCTAATGAACTAATGCATGCCACCTTCTAAGTGTTTCAAGAATACTCTACGAAGTGTTATTATCACAGATCTGTGTCCCATCTTGGTTGCAGACACCTGAGTCTTGTAACCCCCCCTGCTTCTACCTCAGGTGAGACTTTTCCTACTTTGCAGGTGTTTCTGAAAGGGTCGGTAGTTAGGGTTTTGTTGGTCTGTTGTTGAAGCATTGAACCCTGGGTCTACCCCTGTGCCAACATCATCAGATCAATACAATGTGCATTAAATGGATTAATGCCTATTCCATCATTTTTTGTCTCATTTTGTTTGTGCTCAATTCTTAGAGACTAGTTCATGCATGCAAGTGGAGTGAACTTTCTCTTACATGAAAAGTGGAGTGAACTAGCTCTTGCATGCAAAGTGAAGTGAACTATCTCATGCATGCAAAGGGGAGTAAAATCATGCAAGTGTGAAGTTATTCCTATAAAATAGGAACTATCCCTACAATAAAGGATTGAAGTGCTTCTACCCCTAGAGAGGATCAAATTACCTAACATAAAATTGGAACTTGCCAATAGTGGTTTATGATCCCATGGTTTTGGAAACCCATGTTATTTTCCCATGGTATCACATATTATGAAGATCAAGTGAGCTTGAGGAGAGAGATAATTATGAATGTGAGGGAAAATGGTGCATGTACACCAACATAGACCAATGTTGGATCCAATAATGAAACTAAAAAAAATAGATTATTTGGTGGCAAGTGATATTCCTCTGAGATGGCGTCCACCCAAAATTTCTTGAATTGTTTATCAACACTTGCCTCTAATGTCAGTGGTTGGTCTTTTACAAACCTATTGTGCATTGCATAGGTAATTATTTAAGAAGATACACATTGAGTAGTCAGAATTGAATAGGGGTAGGATTAGTTGTAGTATGCCAAACATCATCTTTAGATTCAAATGGTAGAGGTCACTCTTGATCATGACTCATAGGTTTAGGTGAGATACACATTGAAACGATATTTGGAGCTCATTCATGTTCAATTAGATAATATGAGGCTTAGTTGTTGTTAGTTATTGGTTGCTTTTATTTTTTTTGATATTGGTATTATCATGGTTGGTATGTGTAACACCCCCAATAACATGCTGGGCAATGTCACTTGAAATAAAAATTTATCTCTTTGTTTATGATAGTCGAAACTGTTCATGCCCTAGTCTAGTTATGGAACATGGAGCTCTTTGCAGAACATCATATATATAAATTCAAAAAATAATATGCATTCTACTAATACACAATTTAATAAGGAAATCACATCCATATTCTACAAACTGCTCACACATGAAATATTATAAATATCAAGACATGTACAGGATACACAACATAAAAATTAGCATAGAAATGGTACTTATCTTTTTATAAAGGCCACCAACTGCGTGCAGACCTTCCAAGAACCTCCCATCCTTAGACCACACTGCTCCAAGCTATCAACAGTGGGTCACCCCCAATATGGGACTAAAATCCACCCAGGGTAAAGGGAATCCTAGGCTAGGCTGAGGTTACAAGTCTCCATGAAGGATTTTGTCCCCCAAGAGTCCACTCATGTCCACAGCTTATAGTCCCTCATTCCTCACATGCATGTCCCACCCCAGGGAGTGTGCCCCTTCTCTACTCAACATTCCTTCAGCTACCCCACTCCCCTTCTAGGGCTTCAGGAATATGCCGAACAAGAAGTCTAAGAGCACTAAAACTGTCCTGAGGCTCCCTCTGGGAAAATTGCTTCCCCAACAACCTCTCTCACCTGGAGAGAGTTGCTCATAGGCTTGAAAACTTTCTTCTTTAGTCCATCTCCCAGGAAAATCAAGTCTGGGTTAAAACAATAGAAAATCGGGTATGGATCTGGTAATGATAGTAAGCCACACTAGTCTAGAGAAAAACGTGGGCAACAAAAAAAAATGGCTACGGTGCAATCTAGATCAGGAACTACACATTCATGTTTTCCTTCATAGGATAAAAATGGGTTATCTTCATGGGTTTTTCATATTTCATAGCTTGCATGAATGTTGCATAGGTCCATGATGGAGGAAGTGGATGGTTGTGTGAATGCTTAGTGTGTGAGTGCATGAATCGAGAGCTTGGAAAGAGTGGCAGATCGAACCCCCACAACGAATGATTTCCCACATAAAACTTCATGGGCCAATATTGACACATGGCTCTCTTGGGAGCTCGCTCCTCTGAACTTGGAGTTCATTTATTTCCCCAAAGAAACTTAGGGCAATAGGGTTATTTCCCTAAACCTTAGTCTTTAGGAAAATATATTATAATATTCCCTTGGGTTAAGCCCTTAGGCTTAGCCCTTTTTCCTAGCATCTTATCCCATTCCCTATTCCTTTCCCATGGAGCTTAGTCCACCATAACTCTTTCTTTGTGGTTGGTCTACACACAATGATGTATTTATATTAATTATTTGAGTATTGATATATACAAAAATAGGCTCACCGGCCTTAGCATCTACGCTCTCCAGCCTAATAAACACATAAGTCTCCCAGCTTATAAACACTTCTCTCACCATCCTATAAAAATAATTATAATTCAACAGGGGCTCATCCTTGGGGTATTACAATCCCCTCCCCTTATTTGTGCACTATCCTTAGTGCATCATATTTACATATTACAACAAGATTTTCAAAAAAATTCAAAAAGATACGGGTATTTTGCCTGCATGGCCTCTTCGTGCTCTCAAGTGGCATCCTTAGGATAGTACCAGGTCCATTGGACCTTTAGAATCTCAATGGATCGATTTTGGAGTTGCTTGATTTTCTGGTCCAGAATGTGTACCATATGCGCTTGAAAAGCGCCTTCTTGCTCCACTTGAATCACATTCCAATCAATAGCATGATTAACATCAGGTGCATATTTATTAATCAATGATACATGGAATACGTTATGAATGGTCATAGATGTAGGTAATGCAAGTATATAATCTACAGGACCAATCCTTTATATGATTTCAAATGGCCCACAGTAACAAGCTGCGAATTCGGAACGGTTTCCAAACTTCAGGGAATTTCTATTGGCCTTCACTTTCAGAAATGCATGATCTCTAATACATAATTCATTGTGAATTATGCCATTATTAGCATATATTTTCTTCCTATCTTGAGCATCCTTTAAATTATGCTTAATCTTTGACATCTTCTCTTCCATTTCCTTGAGAAAATTGGGCCCAACTACAGCTCTATCAACTGGGTTGTCCCATCTTATTGGTGTGTTGAACTTTTTTCCATAAAGTGCCTCAAATGGGATCATCTTCATAGATGCTTGTTGCCCACTATTGTAATGAAATTATACCAAGTGTAGATTTTCTTCACATTTATATGGTTTTTCCATCACGTACATTCTTAGCATATCCTCTGTCACTTGGTTCACCCTTTCTATTTTCCCATCAAACTTGGGATGATAAGTTGTACTAAAGTTCAGATATTTTTTGAACCCTTTGAATAATCCCCTCCATAACTTTGACGTAAAATTTGTGTCTTTGTTAGACACAATTGTCTTGGGTATGCCATGCAAGCATGCTACTTCCCTCATATAAATATCAGCAACATTGGTTTCCTTGTGAGTAATCTTCATTGGAACGAAATGGGAAGCTTTAGTAAGCTTGTCCACCACCACCATGATAAAATCATGTTGCTTGCTTGTTCTGGGAAATTTGGCGATGAAAACCATTGACACCACTTCCCATTTCCACTCAGGAATGGGAAATGGATATAGAAACCCAACTAGGTGTCTATTCTCATCTTTTACCTTTTGACACTCCAGACATCTCGCAATGTACTCAACGATTTCTTTCTTCATGCCTAGCCAACAGTATTGACTTTTGGTTGTTGCAATTGTTTTCTGATAGCCAGGGTGTCTAGCATAAGGTACGTTATTCATCTCTTTCAATATGGCACTCCTAAACTCATGAGAATTGGGTATATAAATTATGTTCCTATATAGAATAATTTCATCATTTCCCCATTTATAATATTCAACCTTCTGTTGCATTTTACCTTGCTGTAATTTTGTTACTAACTCCATGTATTGAAAATATTCTTTTGCAACCTCAAAAATGCATCCTTTAGGATCATTTTAATACATGATAATATCCTAGCATGTAGTTCATACTCACACTTTGTTCTCTATTCCTTTGATGTGCTTTATATCAAATTCATACTCACAGAGGAATTCTAACCATCTGCTCTGCCTAGCATTTAAAGTTGGATGATCAAAAAATATTTTAGACCATTATGGTCTGTCCTCAACTCAAATGTTTTTCCCATGAGGTAGTGTCTCCACTTATTCATGAGTGACATAGAGTGTACTATGGATTCCAACTCCAAATCATGAGTGGCATAGCTCCTTTCATTATCTTTCAATTTTCTGGATTCAAAACATATCACAAATCCATTCAAACTA
Organism: Picea glauca; assembly: GCA_000966675.3. Classification (NCBI taxonomy): domain Eukaryota; kingdom Viridiplantae; phylum Streptophyta; class Pinopsida; order Pinales; family Pinaceae; genus Picea; species Picea glauca. The sequence goes on from JZKD02S2104098.1 coordinate 84,281, forward strand.
AGGACTCCACCAAGTCCTTATTTGCATGCATATGTGAAAACCATGAAATATTCATTTGGATATGCAATTCTCAGAATTGGAGCACTGGTTAACAACTACTTCAAATGCTAGAAGATCTTTTCACATTTTTTTGTCCATTGAAACTTCACCCCCTTCCTTTGCAAGGAATTAATTGGGTGAGCAATCCTTGAAAACACTGCAATGAATCTTCTGTAGTAGCCAGCTAGACCCATGAAGGATATGAATTTTGTCACATTCTTAGGTGTTTTCCACCCTTTAATAGCTTCAATATTTTCAAGGTCCACTAGTATCCCTTCTTCGGATATGATATGCCCCAAATAGTGAATTTGGTTCTAATAGAATGAGAACTTGCTCAATTTGGCATACAGTTGGTGCTCTCTTAAAACTTGTAACACCATACTCAAGTGATGCTCATGATCTTCTTCTGACTTGGAATACACAAGGATCTCATCCAAAAAGACAATGACAAACTTGTCTAAGTATTCTTGGAAATCACCATTCATCAAGCACATAAAAAAAGATTGTGCATTTGATATCCCATGTTGTAGCCGCCTTTCTCTTAATACATGAAATGTTTATGCTTAAGCCCAAAAAGGTTCTTTTTCGAGACTTTGTCTATTTCACGTTTCTCCCCCCTAAGATCACAGTATCCCGACGTGTGAAATGGAGAAAACCTTCCTAAGTTTAAATCACCATTACTAAAATACTAAGCGGGGCTTATCATCGCTTAATACCTCATAGCCTCGCTCTCAAGAGTTATGCGTTGGACATCTCTCAAGCCTCTGAATCGTGAAGTCGAGAAGTGGTGTTAAAGTTACCCAAGTTAGTATCAAGGGCAAGTCACTTTAAACCCTAGTTAGTTACTATCGTGATTTCGCGACTCGGTGATTGTTTCCCCAAAGGGTATCACCTTCGTAGCCCCGATACACAAAGTCGTGATTTCCTTTAATTAAGCATGGATTAATTAAAAGGCTTAAGTCAAATCACGTCTAATCCGTTACTTCTCACCATCGCATTTTCAGGTTTTTAAGGTTCAGTGGCTAGGAGTGAAAACACTCGATGTGACGAGCGTCGAAAAGGGGATTAGAAACTAAGTACACCAATTTGAAAGAACTAAACCAAATTAATTAGTGCCTTAAAAAAACGTTAACGCACACGGTTTACGGATGAAATCTTGAACAATCCTATGATTTCCAATGTTACGACTCGTCAAGAATTTATGGCATTTATTTGAATTGCAGTGAGGTGACAGATAGTAGGATCTTATTTTTACTTCTAAATATTTCTACTAAGCGATTTGACCGTTCTGTTGGCAAGGACACCAGGGGTTTAAATGACCAAGATAGAGACTTTTTCCTTCATTATTTCAATTTGCATTTCTATTTGCACACAGAGCCATTTTACTAGGATAACCGTTGTTTGTGATTTTTTATTTTTTCGACAGGTGGTCCAGTTGCAGGTTTCTCTATCATGGCTCCACGAAAAATGCCCAAGTCATCTATCGAGAGTTCAGGTTAGGGCTCAGACGTTGTTTTCGATACCTCACCCCAAAGTATTAATTCTGTCAAGACATGGTCATACGTTTCCAGCATTCTGCAATCCGAGTCGGTAAACTGTTCAGATGATTCTAGTGACAACAAGAAGGATGACTTATCAACCAAATACAAAATGAACGCTCAAGCAAATATGCACAAAATAGCAGTGAGGCCCCAGCTTCTTCCCTATTGTGACATGATCAGGTGTGCGCTAGACCATGTGGACATCCTGACTAGGACGATTATCAGTGAGCAGAACGTGACGATTGGGACTTTCAAGCCAGAACATTTGCGGGCAATGTATAATTGTCACCCACACCGAACCTTGCTCATAATGTCAAATTTCTAGAATGTTTCAAGAAGAAGGAGTGAGAGAAGTATGCAAAATGTTTATCTGATATGATCAAATATTGGGTCTCACACCCCGCGAAATTCAGGCCTGATACTAATGGGATCTATTCAATCTCTTCCTTGGAGCCATAATTCAAGTACATAGGGATGATGACTTGCAGGTTGTATGGGAAGGAACACACTACCCATTGTTTCCTCCCATGGGTGCCGCTCATTCATACAATCGTTGAGGGTTTCTCCTTCGACTGGTCCAAATTGTTGTTTGATAGTCTGACCAGTCGAATTACCGAATGTCAAGCACAGAGGGAAAGTAAGAAAGCAACTTTGTTCTTTATGTTTGCTTACATAATGGATGCCATCTGCTTCATGACACCCTTACCACTAATGAACTAGACTTGGGCTCCATCTAATACAGAGCATATTCATGTCTACCACTTGAAGCTTTGGGAGGATAAAGCCAAAGAATGGATCTAGGAGATCTTCAATTGGGTAATGGTGCCATTGCATGTCACCATCTTCGGCCAACTACCGCCCAATATTTTGGATAGTGTCACAACCAACCTGAGTAACATGGAAGATTGGTATATAGAGGTGGGGTTTTCATATATCAGGGTTTTCGACACCTCTATTCCTCCATATGCTCTACCGCTTTTCTTGCCAGATAAGTTATTGTGTAGTGAGATCGCCAGGTAGTCTATGCTCGGTGGAATAAGCAAAGAGCTCAAAGGAGTATCAAAAAAGGTATGGTCATCCTTCCCCATTCATATTGGTGCATATTCCTTGTTATATTTTGGCCATGCCAAAGTCAAGGCTACGGTTTTAGAAGAAATGAAGCTGGTGGATATTGAGTTAAAAAAGCACAACCCTAGTAAGGTTGTGAGCAATCACCTGGCGAGTTGTGGCCTGAAGAGATATGAACACAAGGATTCCCCTCATGATGAAATATTCTAGGGTGTGAGGTCCTACTCTGAAGTCCTAATTTGGATTCAAGCCTTGCCACCCGGAGATATGGCTGATTTCTTGAAATTATAGGAACACCGGCGGAGTTGCCTCCCCCAGATTTTACAGGGTGAAGCCCCAAAGATTCCATTTACATAGCATATGGAAGCCAAAGGTGCAAAGGACTCGAGTACTGATAGGGAGAAGAACCAAGGAAAAACAAGGGAGGCTAGAACCTCAGAGCAAGGAGCCAAAGTCCCCTACAAACAGGAAGGAAACCCCGAAAAGGGTATGCAAGGAAAGCAAGGTCCAAGGTCAAGCAGGGATACCCTCGCAAGGATCGGGTGAATCACTATCGCTCATGTCAAACAATTCGGTCACAGTTGTTACCCCGAAACAACCATCCAAGGAACTTGGCAGTCTAATTGCTATTATCACACCCTTACAGTTCACAAAGGGGAATCCCGATGTGGGGTGGATTTTCGATGAAGAACTGATGCCCATTTCTGTAGAGGAGCTACCTCCTAATGAATTTTTCTTTGATAAAAAAAGGAAGGTCATGGTGAGGCAAGAATTATATCAAAGAGAGTGCGTAGTGGCTAAAAAATTTAAAATCATGACAGATGGGAAGGTCCTGAAAGAGGAAGAATTTGCAGACAAGATAGCAAGAACACTAGGGGCTTATGCTACAGCCAATCAATACTCAGTTGGAACTTTGAAGGCCCAGTTGAAACAAAAGAACCTCTTGATCAGTAAATTGGAAGCTAAAGTGGCTACTACTGAAGCAAATGCCAAGGATGAGGTGAGAAAACCCCTCGAGCAAGCTCGAATAGTCGATCTGCAAGAGATTGAAAAACTTAGATCCGACCTTGAGAAGGTGCGCCAGTCAGCACAAATTAGCCAAATGCAGGTAAGACAATAGGGGCAACAAATTATAGAACTACAATCGAAGTTGGATGTTGCTGAGAATTAGGTTTTAAACATAAAAATGTTCAGATCCCAAGCTGTTGAAATCTGACAAAAGGTATTAATGGCTCAACAAAACTTGCTTGTAAAAGTATGAACCATTCAGAGCCACTTTCAAACGATAGATCAAGTGTTAGAAAGTATTTCTTTGAGGGAAAAAGAAGTCGAGACAGCTTGGTAGGGATGATTTTAAGGACGGAAATATATTTTAAAATGTAGAAACCTTGACGAATCTTACTAATCCTTCATATGCCAACTATAAATGTTTGGCGATATTTTTGTAAAAATATTCAAATTTCTAAGGATTTTATATAGTTTTT
>JZKD02S2104098.1:88426-105100 GCA_000966675.3 Picea glauca
ATTTTTAAGGTAAAATAATTTTATCCTATAGAATTTGGGTGAATCATTTTTAAAATAGCGAATCTCGTTTTTGGAAAAACCATGGAAAATTAGCCCATGAGCGAAATTTAGCCCCTAAAATCATCCATGTAGCTTGGGTTTCTTTCCAAGACGTTGTTATATCTACGGTGAAGATAGAGATGGTCGGCAGCTCCAAATTATCCATCACAGAACAAACTAGAGGGAATATCTTGTTAAAGGTCTGGGAGCAGAATATATCAGAAAGAAGGAGGAAATCTAATGAAGTGATGAATTCTTGTGAGGAAACGTTCTCCTTGATAAGTAAAAGTTTGCTAGACCTTGATAAGGAAGGCAGTGCTGGGATGCTGGGAAAAATCAATCTAGCTAAACACCTGTTGGACATCAAAGAAAATGTGGAGAAAGAGAAAGTGGAGATATCCCAGATAAGACAGGTTGATATGGTCCAAGTGGACAAATGGCTAGTACAGCCAAGTTTACAATTATTCTCTATCATCAAAGAAGACTAACAAGTAGGGAAAAGGTTTCCATAGTTGGGGAAGAGTTGTTACACCTTTGAGGCAAGCAACCAAGTAGAGCCTTCCAAGTTGATAGCCCAGTTGGTGGAGAGGTGTGTCATTTGCATCAAGCAAGTGAAGGGTTAGGTTTCTGGTGCTAAATAATGACAAATGTCAACCCGTTCTATTTCTAGAGATGGAAGAGAAGAGAAGAGAAAGGAAGGTGCTCCACACTTATGAGGGAAGACAAAGATGAGGAGATGAAACACTCCAATTTTCCAATTGTAATTGACAGGTTTCCAGAACGATCGAAATTCTAGATGTTCAGAAGTTTGTTTAAATAAAGGGGAGATTGTAATAGAAAAGGCTTTTTGCTAGTGGTAGATTGTAATAGAGAAAGTTCTTTTTAGCTAGGATTAATACAAAGTGAATTGAAGACTCCATATTCCATCAAGATTGAGTTATGTGTTTTTCCTCTGTATTTCATGCTTCATGTCATTTTTTACATATACGTCTTTGATGAATGTTTTAGCTGCAATTTAGTATAACTTCTACTATGGTGATCAGGTTCTAGGTATCTAGTTATTTATAGTTTTTCCTCTATATCGGCTACTAGAAGGTACAAGACCTGTGAATTACTTAGATCTCTACAATATATGCTTTCATCAAGGTATTCATGTCCTTTCTTCTTCTGCTACAGCATGGGATTCCTCTGAAATTGATGCCCCACATTGTTGACAGCTCTATGTTTTCACACTCGGTTTCAGGATTTTAAACTCAGTTATAGAAACAACCTTCGATTTCGTTAAACCCTTCGATTGGCTTCACTGAATTTTCCCCGTATAATCTAAAGTTGAGATAAGCACTTTAAAACATAAACCTTATTTTAAAGCTTTGTTCTGCCCATGACTGTACCCATCGTAAGACAACCCAACATCGAACCCGGTCTATCAGATCAAACCAGCATCACTTTGAATCTTTTCGATACTATACTTAAGACCACCACCACTCAGACAGAGCTTGAACGTTCATGGGCCGCCATCGAGTGGGATATCATCATTCAAGAATATTTGGAAGCTAGACAAAGATAACTCAGAGATCAACCATAGCTTCATCCCCTGAAGTTGTTTCTTCCCCTTCCTTTTCTTTCACTCATTTTAGATCCTTATACTCTACACTTTATAGCCTTAAGTGTAGACTCAGGAACAACATCTTTCTGGCACTGTTACTGGGGATGGAGAATCATAGTCACTTTCCCCTAAGAAAACGACATTTCCAAGTTTCATTTTTTGATATTGAACAAAGAGAGAACACCTTGTTAAGGATAAACCTTCATCATTCACTTGGAAACTCCACTCTTAAGTAAGTTTTCATCCTTTCAGAAGAACACCAGACAAAACCTAGATTCCAAATAGACAGTGCCAGTTTTCGAACTTGAAAACATACTAAGACCAAGGGGTCTTTTTAAACAAAATGTGGTTGCATATCAACCCAAGTCAAGTCAGTCTAAAGTTAAGACCTCTTTCAAACCTTCATCCTCGCGAGAACTTCCTCTCGGGAAAATATCGGATAGTGTCGTCGAAGCTGAGACCCTGAAGTCCGAGCAACTCCTACCTGAGATCAAAACCGAGACCTCTTCGACTACCTCTTACGTTACAAGGGGCGACACGCCTGCCTCAAAACTCATCCCTATCGATATCTCACTGACTCTCAATATAAAACCCTTTTTCACTCAAGTCCTTGAAGAAGTTTCCAAGTACACGGATTCAACACCGGTGGGTTCTCACATTTACATATCCTGCAAGTTGGAGCAGCCAAGTCCATGTATACCTTCTTCTCCTTTTTCATTTTTCACCTCCCCTGGTAAAAATTTTCCTGACTTTCCCCCTTTCCACTCTGGGTAATCCAAAAAGTCACTATACATCTTCACCAACCCTCTTTATAACACACTGATTTCCTCTCCTAGGTTATCCATGGCCGCCACTAGAGGAGGAGCAGGGGGAATAGGAGGTCAAGGCCAACAACCGCCTCCCAGGGTTTTCACCAAAGTAGCCAATAGATACACCCCCTTGGTTCTTCTAGTACCTCTCCGTGATTTACCTAAAAACTATATGAAAAACTTACCCAATTTCACAGGAGAAGGGGATCTAACTGTAGCTAAGCATATCAATTTTTTGATCAATTTGTTGATATTCTAGGTCTCGAGCATGAGGACATGTATTCCCGATTGTTTGTCCAAACCTTCGAGGGACAGGTAAGAAATTGGTTTCGGAGCCTTCCCCCAGGTTCAATCATATCCTATGATGCACTAGAAGACCTCTTTCTCAAACAATGGGGTGAAAGAAAGGATCATTTATACTATTTGTCCGAGTTCGGGTCTTTAAAGAAAAAGGGATCTGAAACTGTTATGGAATTTATCCAAAGGTTTAACAAGTTGTATAATAAGATCCCTGTTGAAGTTGAACCATCTCAACCCACCGCCAAAGTAACTTTCACAGGAGCTTTTGAACCCAATTTTTCTCTTCTATTAAGAGAAAGGAGAGGGGATGACCTAACCCGAATGTAAGATGATGCTGTGGAAATTGAGTCAAACATGATGGCTTCAGGTAAATTAAAAATGAAAATCGATACGGGTAATAGGGAAACTAGACATTTTAGAGAACAAGCAGGTCCCTCTGGATCTGGAAGATCCTCAGATGACAAAATGGATGATATGGCTAGGATAATAAAAGAACTATCAAACAAAATCTCAAGAATGGAGCTAGATCAATCCAAAGCTGATCAATTCGTTAAGAGAGAATTCAGGAGAAATCCCAATCCTCAGTTCCAACCAAGACAAATTAAAAATGAAGACCAAAATATCCAAGCACCTCTGAAAAATGAAAATTTTATTGGGGGAAATGATATGCAAGAGTTCGAAGACTTGGAAGAAGACGTAGACAACTTAGGCGACGATTATGTACAACCTCACTTGACGAAAGAAGATTATGAGAAGTCTCTGAACACTGAACAATCATTGGTTGAAGACAATAACCTAAACAACGTTGATGATTTCTCTTATCAAGGAATGGCTGACACCATAATGGCCGAGCTCCAACACAAATACAATCTAAGGCCCAGAAACAAACCTATGTCGACTGCGCAACCCAAGAAAATTTTCCCTAGGGGTGAAATATATGAGCCCTTCTAGAAAGAGACTGAGATGCGGAGTAACATAGGGGTAGATTCGTAGAATACCAATGAAAAAGGGACCAAAACCCAAGCGAGAAGAACTAAGGCAGTTGAAACATGAACACCCGAAACCAGAAACGTTGAAAATAAAACAATGCTACTAAATAAAATGGATAGGAAAGAGTCTGATGTTTCAGCCAAGGAAACGGATAAAACCGTGGGAGTTTTCTTCCTAGAAAGTGAGATAAAAAAGATCAAGATACCAATACCTTTGGTCGAGTTGGTGAAGAATCCTGTGTACTGAAAAAAAATAACCAAGATGATAAATTTTTCGGATCTAGAGAGTCAGTCCGCCGTAATAAATCTGGAAGATGACAAGCCTAATATCACTTTTCGTCCACATTTTGAAGGTGCCAGAGATACTGTCACCCCTTTCTATATTACCCTGAAAGTGCACGATCGGTTATTGCATAATTGCATGTTGGAATTTGGGGCCTCTCATAACATAATGCCCAAATCTATTATGGATAGACTAGGCCTCGAGATCACCAGAACCTATGGATATCTTTACTCATTCGATTCAAGGAGAGTTAAGTGCATGGTCATGATCAAAGATTCAGTAGTCACCCTCACCCAGGTTCCAGTGAAAAATGTCCTAATGGACATAGTTGTCATCGATATACCCCTGAAGTATGATTTACTATTATCTAGATCTTGGGGAGCCAAGCTCGGGGGATCCCTTCAGCTAGACATGACCTACACCACAATCCATGTTTTTGGTGGACAGTTCACATGGTAATACAGGGAAACACGGTTGGAATATACGGTAAGTGATCCACAAAATCCTAACAATTACCTTGTTTACATCGTCGATCAAGACCAGGGAAATCGTATTCTGTTTCTCGATAATACTGAAAATAATTGTACAGAAGAAAGTGACATCAATAAAATCAAAACCGAAAAAATAGCTAAAAATGTGTACAACACTTGAATTTGGAAAACGTTCTTTGATGGTGCTTCGTTGTGCAAAGGGGCAGGTACGGGAGTGATTTTAGTAGCACCTGAAAATGAATTCGTTGTTCCCTTCTCTTACAAGCTACAGTGAGACGTAGACTGCACAAACAATGTTTGCGAATGTGAAGCTCTAGTCCTGGGTCTGGAAGCTGCCAAGAAGCTGAACATAAGGAACTTAGAGGTCTATGGAGATGCTGAACTGATTGTGAAGTAGGTAAATTGACAATACAAGGACAAGCACCCAAGACTGAGGTCCTACAGAAATTGCGCCTGGGATCTAATGGAAAATTTATTTTCATCGGTAAAGGTTCATTTCATCCCATGAGCCGAAAACCAGCAAGTCAATTCACTGGCCAAAGCAACTTCAACTTTCGCACCCCCTACCTCTTTCAAATTAAAATACCACATAGAGGTAAGTCACAAACCATCCATACCAAACAACATACAACACTAGCAGGTTTTCAAAGATGACGAACAGATCGGAAAGTTCTTGAAAATGGTGGGTGATTTCTCTGAAACCCACATTGACCAGGAAAACCAAAACGATCATACCTGGACTATGTAGGAAGGGGAGGAGCCTCAGGAGTTTCGAGAAAAAACTCCAAATCATCGCCTGCTAGTGTTAAAAAGTAATCATATCCCTAAGGGCCTGATACCTATGGAAAGGTTGTTTGATAAAAATGACATGCCTCTGAAGTCCACCTTATAGCCCCAACCAGAGGAGGTCAAAGACTGTGACGTGGGCACCACCAAAGAGCCTAGGATAGTGAATTTATCAAAGTACCTTCCTCCTAAGATAAAAAAGCAAGTATAAGGACTTACTCAGGCGGTATAAAGATGTCTTTGCATGGTCTTACAATGATCTCAGAACCTATGATACCTCTGTGATCGAGCACAAGATACCTTTGAAACCTGGTGTTAAACCCTTCAGACATAAGCTCAGACAAATCAACCCCATTTTATTGCCTGTGGTCGAAAGAGAAGTGAAAAAGTTGTTAGAGGCAAAAATAATTATACCTCTCAGGTACTCTGACTCGGTGGAGAACTTAGTCCTGGTTAGAAAGAAAAGCAAGGAGATCAGACTGTGTGTTGATTTTAGAAATCTAAACAAGTCCTCTCTCAAAGATAACTATCCTCTGCCCAAAACGGATCACATTTTGGAAAAAGTATCCAGGGAAAATAGGATGTCAATGATCGATGGGTTTTCCGGTTACAATCAAATTGCTCTCAACGAGCATGATAAAGAAAAAAAAACTTTCACCACCCCTTGGGGCACGTTCATGTATGAAAAAATGCCTTTTGGTCTAATGAACACAGGTGCTAGCTTCAAACTTGCTATCGATATCGCCTTCATCGGTGAAAGAGATAAATTCGTGGTTATCTACCTTGATGACTTGACTGTCTTCTCTAAATCCGACGAAGACCATCTGTTACACCTAAAGCAAACGTTTGAAAAATGCCGAAAATTTGGTTTGTCTTTAAACCCCAAGAAGTCTCACTTCACGATGCAAGAAGGTAAACTCTTGGGCCACATTGTGTCTCGGGACAGAATTAAAATCGACCCTAAAAGGGTAGAAGCTATAAACACCATAAATATTCCTAGAAATATAAAATAAATTCAGTCAGTTTTAGGAAAAATAAAATTTTTGAGAAGATTTATCCCAAACTTTGTTGAAATCGTGAAATGGATCATCGGTATGCAAAAGAAGAACAGGGAAGTGAAATGGATAGCAGAGTCTAAAGAGTCATTTGCACACATCAAGAGAGTTATCAGCGAAGCACTTGTACTGGCAAGCCCTAAATACCTAAAGGATTTCCTGATTTTCTCGTTCGCCTTTGAACACATAGTGGTGGCAGTACTTCTCTAGAAGAATGAAGAGGGTTTCGAGCAACCAATAGCCTTTTTTAGTAAAATTCTTGGAGATGTTGAACTGAGATAGGATATAATAGAGAAACAAGTGTATGCTATGGTTAAGGCTTTGAAGGCTTTTAGAACTTACGTGATTCACTCCAAGGTAATCGCACACGTTCCCACCAGTTCCATGAAGGATATATTGGTTCAACCTGACAGTGATGGAAAAAAGGGTCGGTGGCTCGCTAAAATTCAAGAGTTCAACCTAGAGGTAAAACTGACGAAACTAGTAAAAGGACAAGGTCTAGCTAAGCTCTTGGTGGAATCAAATTTCGGAGCACTCAAAATAAATAACCTGCAAGGATACGAAGGACATGGGGATGTAAACGAGCCCAACAACCAAATAGATATCTCTAGAATCGAAGAGAATTTTGCCTTATCAGATTGATATAAAGATATAGTGTCCTGCCTACTGACCCCGAAATTCCCTAGTGATCTACCTCCAGCTAAAGCCAGGACACTGAAGCTGCATGCGGTGAAGTACTGTATCTCCGAAAGTCAACTATACTGGAAGGACCCCTTATGATTCCTACTGGTTTGTTTGGTAGAATCAGAAACAGAGGGGGTCATAAATGAATTCCACGAAGGAGTGTGCAGAGGGCATCACACCTGGAGGGAAACAGCTTATAAAATCCTGAGGGCAGGATATTATTGGCCTAAAATTTTCTCAGATGTCAAAGTCAAAGTTAGAGCCTGTAACCCTTGCTAGTTATTCATAGGAAAACAAAATCTTCCAACGCTACCTCTGGTTCCTGTCAAAACCGAAGCCCCTTTTCAACAATGGGGATTAGATTTTATAGGCGAAATCAACCCACATTCCAGCGCTCAACACAAATGGATCCTCACTACCACAGATTATTTCACCAAATGGGTGGAGGCTATTCCAACTAGGAAGGTGACCAACTCGGTGGTGATAGATTTCCTAGAAGAGAGCATACTGTCTGGATTTCGCTGTCCCCGAAAGATAGTAATGGATAATGCCCAGGCATTCAAGTCTATGGAAATGATCAGATTTTTCCAAAAATATAACATCGTATTGGGCTACTCCACATCATATTACCCTGAAGGTAATGGGTTAGCCAAATCATCAAATAAAACTTTAATTACTATAATTAAGAAGCTGCTAAGTGAAAACAAAAGATCTTGGCATGTACACTTAAGGTATGCTTTGTGGGAAAATCGGATAGGTACGAAGAAATCCATTGGTACTTCCCATTTCCAAATGGTATACAGGATTGATGTGGTATTACCTATAAATAAGCCCTCCCTGTAATGAAGCTCTGGAAAGATGACAAAGAAGAGCCAAACCACATCACAAGAAGAGTAAATCAGCTGATTGAGGTCCAACAATGCAGGACCGTGGTGGATGCAAGGATGCAGAAATACCAGGACAACATGAAAGTGTTGTTCAATTATAAAGCCAAAAACAGGGATTTCCTCCCCAATGATTTGGTTTTGAAATGGGATGCTAGGAGGGAAGATTCAGAAAAACATGGTAAATTCGATCATATCTGGTATGGACCATTCAAAGTCTCAACTTCTGAAGTGAAGAATTCATTTCTGTTAGAAAATTTGGATGGTAAAACTCTCAGCGCCCCTGTCAACGGGCGTTATTTAAAGCACTATATGCAATAGATGAGTTTCAAATCTCCATTGTATATACCAGTTTGTGTTTTCCTTTTTCCTTTTTATAAAATTTCCAGTAAGTTCACTTTCATCGCAAATAAAACAGGCTGTTGATTTCCTAGAAGTAGAGACATAGATTTTGACACCCAGAATCCCTTAAATCTTGAAGACCTGATACTCTTCGTGTTGTTTCATACATGCCTCTGAATTACAGCCCAGAGTGCAAAAGGAGAAAGGGACGGTCAAGCATAAGGAAATTGACCCACCTGAAACAGGTGACAAATATTTTTCTTTTAGAGGAGAACAAAGTGGTAAGGCCAAGGTATGAATTGCCTAAGTATCTGGTTTTCAAACAAACACCTCTTAAAACATAGGAGTGGTCTCACAAGTACGTTGTATTCACCTGAGTCGGGATTGCATGATAACATCCGGGTTTTTGAGGTCCATAGCCTTCTCTCTTTCCATTTTTTCATCCTTGGTCCTCTCTCCTTAAGATCTGACACATGCCCATACCATCCACAAGGGAAAAGAGGTTCCTCTTCAATTTGGGAAACTGGTGAATGTCTCAGGAAGAGAGTTGGTCTTCACATCTCCTTGGTCCCCTATTGAACAAGGCCATGCGTAGGCAGATCCTAGCTCTCATAGGTCTTTTAACAAGTTTCAAATTCTTAAGTCTTGCTCAAAAGAAGACCCCTGGAAATGAATTCTCCCCTGTTTTCCGACAGACTAAGGCATCATGAAGGTTAAGAGAAAGTTGGTCCAGAGCACTCAAAGCAAGTTTACAAGCCTCTGAAACAAATATACACAAATATCACCCCGGGTTTTTTTTCACCAATTGATTGCCCCCATTCCTCTTTTCAAAAGTAAAGTATAAGATAGATGGTGAAAGGAAATTTGTAATTGATTGCCCCCATCTAGTCCAAAGAGATGATGAAAGGAAATTCATAAAAATGATTGCCCTCATCTCAGCATTTAAATGCAAGATTACAGTTTGGAGTGGTGAAAGGAAATTCAATAAAGGGAACCAGATAACTTCATCGGGGTACTGAACAGGCTCGCTGGTAGTGAAGCAATATCTAAGATATTCTTTAAGGATGTCATACTTAAATTATACTACACTCTGGTAATCAACATTTTTTAAACCAGATCCACAACTCGAGTTCATGCAAGTCTCCCTGATAAAAAACATGAAATTTACTTTTTTTTTACGCAAGATAAAACCTACCGTATCTGTTAATTTTCCTAAGATTGATTGGACCATCTTAAGAAGCTCTGAATTCAGTCTTGAGGAAGGGAAAGTTATCGAAGGGACTTCCATCAAGTTGAGGAAGTGTCTTGATTTTTGGAAAGTTTCTGAATTAAAGTCGAAACCTCAATTTTTCCTCTGCACCCCCTTTCCAAACGAAGTTTCACCGAAGCCAACTAATGACTCCATGTACCCCTTCCCAGGCACTTGGTCTGTTGTCCTTCTCATCTCACAGAGAGACCAGCTCCCTAGTTGGAGCCTATATTGGAGCCACCTTTATCTTAATACATGAAATGTTTATTCTTAAGCCCAAAAAGGTTGGTTTTCGAGACTTCATCTGTTTCGCGTTTCTCCCCCCTAAGATCGCAGTATCCCGACGTGCGAAATGGAGAAAACCTTCCTAAGTTTAAATCACCATTACTAAAAGACTAAGCATCACTTATCATCACTTAGTACCTCGTACCCTCTCTCTCGGGAGTTACGCATTGGACATCTCTCAAGCCTCTGACTCGCGAAGTCGTGAAGTGGTGTTAAAGTTACCCAAGTTAGTATCAAGGGCAAGTCACTTTAAACCCTAGTTAGTCACTATCGTGATTTCATCACTCGGTGATTGTTTCCCAAAAGGGAAGCACCTTCATAGACCTGGTACATGAATTCATGATTTCCTTTAATTAAGCATGGATTAATTAAAAGGCTTAAGTCAAATTACGTCTAATCCGTTACCTCGCACCATTGCATTTTTGGGTTTTTAAGGTTCAGTGGCTAGGAGCAAAAACACCCAATGTGACGAGCACCGAAAAGGGGATTAGAAACTAAGTACACCAATTTGAAAGAACTAAACCAGATTAATTAGCACCTTAAGCAAATGTTAACGCACACGGTTTACGGATGAAATCTTGAATGATCCTACGATTTCCAATGTTATGACTCGTCAAGCAATTATGGCATTTATTTCAATTGCAGTGAGGTGATAGATAGCAGGATCTCGTTTTTACTTCTAAATATTTCTATTAAGTGATTTGACCGTTCTATTGGCAAGGACACCAGGGTTCTAAATGACCAAGATAGAGAGTTTTTCCTTCATTATTTTAGTTTGCATTTCTATTTGCACGCAGAGCCTTTTTACCAGGATAACTGCTATTTGTGATTTTCGATTTTTTTGACAGGTGGTCTAGTTGCAAGTTTCTCTATCATGGCTCCAGGAAAAATGACCAAGTCAGTTGCCGAGAGTTCAGGTCAGGGTTCAAACGTTGTTTCTGATACCTCGTCTCGAAGTATTAATTCTGTCAAGACATGGTCATATGTTTCCAACATTCTGCAATCTAAGTCGGTAAACTATTTAGATGATTCTAGAGACAACGAGAAGGATGACTTATCAACCAAATACAAAATCGTCGCTCAATCAAAGATGCAAAAAATAGCGGCGAGGCCCCAGCTTCTTCCCTATTGTGATATAATCAGGTGGGTGTTGGACCATGTGGACATCCCGACCAGGACGATTATCAGCGAGCACAAGGTGACGATTGGGACTTTCAGACCAGAACATTTGTGAGCAATGTGTAAATTGTCACCCACACCGAACCTTACTCACAATGTCGAATTTCTAGAAGGTTTCAAGAAGAAGGAGTGTGAGCAGTATGAAATTTTTTTATCCAATATGATCAAAGATTGGGTCTCACAGCCCACAAAATTCAGGACTGATACTAATGGGATCTATTCAATCTCTTCCTTGGAGCCACAATTCAAGTACATAGCGATGATGACTTGCAATTTGTATGGGAAGGAAGACACTACCCATTTTTTCCTCCCATGGGTGCCACTCATTCAGATAGTTGCTAAGGGTTTCTCCTTAGACTGGTCCAAACTATTGTCTGACAGTATGACCTGTCGAATTACTGAATATTGAGGACAAAGGGAAAGTAAGAAAGAAACTTCATTCTTTATGTCTTCTTACATCATGGATGCCATCTGCTTCATGACACCCTTCCCACTAATGAACTGGAGCTAGGCTCCATCTAATACAGAGCCTATTCATGTCTACCACTCAAAGCTTTGGGAGGATAAAGCCAAAGAATGCATCTACGAGATCTTCAACTGGGTAATGGTGTCATTGCATGTTGCCATCTTCGACGAACTGTCACCCAAGATTTCTGATAGCATCACAACCAACCTGAGTAACATGGAAGATTGGTATATAGAGGCGGAGTTTTCATATATCAGGGTTTTCAGCACCTCTGTTCCTCCATATGCTCTACCTCTTTTCTTGCCAAATAAGCTATTGTGTCGCAAGATCGCCAGGAAGACTGTGCTCGGTGGAATAAGCAAAGAGATCAAAGGAGTATCAAAAAAGGTATGGTTTTCCTTCCCCATTCATATTGGTGAATATTCCTTATTATATTTTGGCCATGCCAAATCCAAGGCTACAAATTTAGAAGAAATGAAGCTGGTGGATATTGAGTTCAAAAGGAACGACCCTAGTAAGGTTGTGAGCAATCACCTAGCGAGTTGTGTCCTGAAGAGATATGAACACGAGGATTCCCCTCATGATGAAATATTCCGAGGTGCGAGGTCCTACTCTGAAGTCCTAAGTCAGATTCAAGCCCTACCACCCAGAGATATGGTCGATTTCTTGAAATTACAGGAACACCGACGGAGTTGCCTCCCCCAGATTTTACAGGGTGAAGCCCCAAAGCTTCGAGTTACACAGCAGATGGAAGCCAAATGTGTAAAGGACTCGAGTCCTAATAGGGAAAAGAACCAAGGCAAAATAGGGGAGGATGGAATCTCAGAGCAAGGAGCCTAAGTCCCCTATAGACAGGAAGGAAACCCCGAAAAGGGTACGCCAGGCAGGCAGGTCTAAGGTCAAGCAGAGATACCCTCGCAAGGATCAAGCGACTCACTATCGCTCACGTCAAACAAGTCGGTCATATATGTTACCCCGAAACAACCATCCAAGGAAGTCGACAGTCCAATTACTATTATCACACCCTCTTGATCAGTAAATTGGAAGCTAAAGTGGCTACTACTGAAGAAAATGCCAAGGATGAGGTGAGAAAAATCCTCAAGCAAGCCCGAATAGTCAATCTGCAGGATATTGAGAAACTTAGATCTGACCTTGAGCAGGTGCGCCAGTCGGTGCAAATTAGCCAAATGCAGGTAAACCAGCAGGGGCAACGGATTATAGAATTACAATTGAAGTTGGATGTTGCCAAGAATCAGGTTTTAGACATAAAAATGTTCAGATCCCAAGCTATCGAAATCCGACAGAAGGTATTAATGGCTCAACAAGACTTGCTTGTAAAAGTAGGAACCATTCAAAACCACTTTCAGACGATAGATCAAGTGTTAGAAAGTATTTCTTTGAGGGAAAAAGAAGTCGGGGCAGCTCAGGTTGCTTTCCAAGATGTTGTTATAGCTATGGCGAAGATAGAGATGGTCGGAAGCTCCAAATTATCCATCACAGAACAAAATAGAGGGAATATTTTTCTGAAGATCTGGGAGCAGAATATATCAGAAAGCAGGGGGAGAGCTAATGAAGTGATGAATTCTTGTGAGGAAACGTTCACCTTGATAAGTAAAAGTTTGCTAGACCTTGATAAGGAAGGCATTGCTGGGACACTGGGCAAAATCAATATAGCTAAACACCTGCTAGACATCAAAGAAAACGTGGAGAAAGAGCAAGTGGAGATATCCCAGATAAGACAGGTTGATATGGTCCAAGTGGACAAATGGCTAGTACAGCCAAGTTTACAATTATGCTCTATCATCACGGAAGACCCACAAGTAGGGAAAAGGTTGCCACAATGGGCGAAGAGTTGTTACACCTTTGAGGCAAGAAACCAAGCAGAGCCTTCTAGGTTGATAGCCCAGTTGGTGGAGAGGTGTGTCATTTGCATCGAGCAGGAGAAGGGGCAGGTTTCTGGTGCTAAATAATGACAGATGTCAGACCATTCTATTTCTAGAGCCAGAAGAGCAGAGAAAGGAAGGTGCTCCGCCTTTATGAGGGAAGACAAAGATGAGGAGATGAAACGCTTCAATTTTCCATTTGTAATTGACAGGTTTCCAAAACGATCGGAATTCTAGATGTTCAGAAGTTTGTTTAAATAAAGGGGAGATTTTAATAGAAAAGGATTTCTTCCAGTGGTAGATTGTAATAGAGAAAGTTCTTTTTAGCCGGGATTAATACAAAGAAAATTGAAGACTCCATATTCTGTCAAGATTGAGTTATGTGTTTTTCCTCTGTATTTCATGCTTCGTGTCATTTTTTACATATACGTCTTTGATGAATGTTTTAGCTGCAATTTAGTATAACTTCTACTATGGTGATCAGGTTCTAGGTATCTAGCTATTTACAGTTTTTCCTCTATATCGGCTACTAGCAGGTACAAGACCTGTGAATTACTTAGATCTCTACATTATATTCTTTCATCAAGGTATTCCTGTCCTTTCTTCTTCTGCTATAGTGTGGGATTCCTCTGAAATTGATGCCCCACATTGTTGACAGCTCTATGTTTTCACACTTGGTTTCAAGATTTTAAACTTAGTTACAGAAAATGGCCTTCATTTTCGTTAAACCCTTCGATTGGCTTCACTGAATTTTCCCCGTATAATCTAAAGTTGAGATAAACACTTTAAAACATTAACCTTCTTTTAAATCTCTATTCTCCCCATGAATGTACCTGTCATAAGACAGGCCAACATCGAACCCGGTCTATCGGATCAAACCATCATCGCTTTGAATCTTTTCGATACCATACTTAAGACCACCACCACCCAGACAGAGCTCGAACGTTCATGGGCCGCCATCGAGCGGGATATCAACATTCAAGAATATTTGGAAGCTAGACAAAGACAAATCAGAGATTGACCATAGGTTCATCCCCGAAAGTTGTTTCTTCCCCTTCCTTTTCTTTCACTCATTTTAGATGCTTAGACTCTACACTTTATAGCCTTAAGTGTAGACTCAGGAACAACATCCCAAATGGCACCACTGTGAATTTTTAATCACCATACATTGTTCTGCATAAAGTCTTGTTGATGTATTCATATTTGATCCATACTTGATAGTAACCAGATTTGAGATCAATCTTCAAAAAACAAAATTCCTCCCTTAATTGATTGAAGAGGTCATCTATCCTTGGAAATGGATATTTGTTCTTTACATTTACTTTGTTTAACTGTCTAAAATAAATACACATCCTCAATGTCATGTCCTTCTTCTTCACAAATAAAACTGAGGAACCCCAAGGTGACCCACTTGGGTGTATATACCCTTTCCTCAGAAGTTCTTCAAGCTGCATTTGTATTTCCTTCAGCTCTGGAGTACTCATCTGGTAGGGATTCTTAGATACTGGAGTTGCTTTGGGCATTAAGTTTATATAGAAATCAACATCTCTTTTAGGAGGTAATCCCGGTATTACCTTGAACACATCCTCAAAATATTTCAGGACCACATGATCCTCAAGATTTGGAACCTTATCCTTAGGTGCCTCCTCCATATGAGCCGTGAATATTTTTCATCCCTTCTTGCAGCACTTCTTCAACTGCATTGTTGAGATCTATCAGAAAGTAACTTCCCTATGAATTCCTTGGACTATTCTTTGCTTCCCTCGTTCATGCAAGTAAATTCCTTTTTATGGAAATCTAAGACGACATGGTGTTGGTCCAACCAATCCATACCAATTAGACAATCATATGAACCCAAGGGAAGGATGTTCAAATATTCCTTGGTACTCATCCCATTCAGGTCTACTAGACATGATTTAACCAACTCAACAACTTTTCTCTTAGCTCTTGTAGCCAGTTGCAATAGCCAAGATTTCCCATGCTTGCTTCTTGGCAATTGCAATATTTCCACTACCTTAGGATCTATGTAAATATGACTTGCTCTTGAGTGTATTAAAATATTAAAGGCATGGTTATTGATCATACCTTCTAATTCAATCATGTGTGATTGAAACTCTTCTTGCTTGTTGTCTAGGGTTGCATATATCCTTGGAACACTTCTTCCCATGTCCTCTATTGTTTCTCCTTGTTGTACATTATGGAAAAATCTCACTTTTTCACTTCTGTGTGGAGAATCTCTATACATATGATCTCCTTTACAACCCCAACATTGAATGGGTGTATTCCTTGGCCTTTTCCCACCTATCTCAGACTTTCTGGGCTCTCTAGCAATTTTTTGCCCATGAAAATTGTTTCTGAAGAAGAGTGGCTTGTTCCCCTTCTTCCTTTGTTCCATCTTGAATTTCTTCTTTTCTTCCCAAGATCTTTGGAAAGTAGGATTTTCCTTATGTTGATCGTATAAGAAATTGTCTCTTCTTATGGTTTCCTCCAAATTTTTAGGATCATCATATTGAATTTTATCACTGATGAAAGATGGCAGCCCACTCAAGTATCTTTGGATCTTAACTGCATCATCTTTGATGAAGGAGAAATACTTCAATAGTTCTAAAAATATCCTTTTATACTCATCAATGGTCATGCTGCCTAGTTTGAGTTCAAAGAACTCTTTCATCTTTTTGGAATAATACCTCTTGGTTAAGTATTTCTTCTCGAAATGCTTATTGAATTCGTTCCATGTTACATTCTTCTCTCTGATGTGTTGCACTTGCACAAGTTGATCCCACCACATGGATGCATTTCCTTTCAGTTGATAAATAACAATTCTTCCTTCCACATAAGAAGAATAATTATGCAGTTGGAATTATTTTATCATGCCCAACAACCATGTCTCGACATATTCATCTTTCTTATGCTCTCCATAAAAGGTAGGAGGTTTGATCTTTTTCATTTGTTCTTTCAATTCATTCACCCCAGACCTCTTATGCTTCCTGGAAGGGCATGGACCGGATCTGTTGTGTGCTCTCCTATTGGAATGTCCCTGTGATGGTGATATCTTCTACCACTCTTGGATCTTCCTTTTCCCCAGGGATCTTGTGGCTTCCTGGTTTGTTGCAGCCACTCTCCTTATCCAACTTATTTTCAATTCTATCCAGTCTTTGCATTAACTTCATATTGAAGTCTTCCTACTGCCCATTGGCTTTCATAATAATTTCATTATCATCCTTGTGACTTTGGACATCTTTCTGCAAATTTCTAATGGTATCCACCATATTCATGTTATCATCATTTTCTTCTCCATGTCCATTGGAGTTTGCTCCTTCAACTACCAAATGGACATCCATTCC
>JZKD02S2104098.1:105262-139610 GCA_000966675.3 Picea glauca
TATATATGTATATGTATATGTATATGTATATGTATATGTATATGTATATGTATATGTATATGTATATGTATATGTATATGTATATGTATATGTATATGTATATGTATATGCATATGTATATGTATGTATGTATGTATGTATGTATGAGACTTCCTTTGACTGATTTCCTGAGAATTTAACTGTTTAGATCCAATTTTGGGGGAGAACAATTATATTCTACTATTCAATGCCTTTCCAATGCCTACTTCCATGATCAATTCTGAGTTTTGAGAAGGAAGTTATGGATACTTGAACAATTTGTCCTTTCAGTAAAGTTGATCTTTGCACAAGTGATCTTCTTCTGGAGATGAATTTTGTTCTTAGAACCTTGATGGATCCTTCTCTTCAAGTTCACATTCCTTCTTTACATCACTCGATGGAGGTTTGTACAATCAAGAACCTCATGGGCTTCTTCTTTAATCCCTTTTATGTTCTTAAAAACAATTTTCGGGAACTAGGCCTTTTTATTCGGCCCTCAAATGCATGTGACAAAGGCTATGACCGAGTTTTGGATGCAAGGAACTTATCCTGTAATTCAGGCCTCTAGGGATCTGAAACTTCAGGCTTTGGAGGTTTTCCTCTCACCTCATTCCCTTCGAACTTTCGAAGTGGCGAACTTCTGAACCACTACCTCTTTAGATCTTCAGAGATCCAACAATTTGGAGCTTCAAGCTTCAGAAGATATGCCTTCATCACAATCCATTTCCTCTGAATGTCAAATATTTGAAATTCCATAGTCTTATCAAAATCATACACCAAAGGGGTGATACGTGTCAAAAATAAGGAGTGGAAACATGGCCAAACTAAAAGGTGACACATGGTCCAATTAATGGTTGGCATGGGTTTGGTTCTCATTGGTACAACACACATACCAAAGGAATGAAATAAATAGACACATGACATGCTTACATTGTTCCACATCACCCTAGGTGATGTCAGCATGCCATGTCCCTTCGACATTCCATGATGTCAAAACTTCAGGATTTGACGGAATTTACACCTGCACACCCCAAATCACCGAATTTTTGAATACTCGAAGCATGCACTGATCGATGGTCCTCATTTACTATTTACATCTATGGTAAACAAGATATATGAGACTCTAGGCTTCAAGAGTTCTGAGGCTCCATCCTGCGTTGCCTCCCAAATTGTTGATTTGGAAAACTCTCGGAGTCTTCATCAGCAACCAAGCACCAAGGGTTTCTATGTGATAGAAAATAAGGAGTGGACACGTGGTTGTATCTGACTAGTGACATGTGTCTTGTTCCAATTGTCTCGATCAATATTCTAAATTCTTGAAAATGATTACACATGGCATGTATCCCATGTATCCATGTCACCCAGGTGACGTCAGCAAATTACATCACCCCCATGACTTCTTGAATTCAGAGCTCTAGGACTTCGGAGGGTTCTTTCCTTAAAACACATCAAAACATCTAAACTCCTGGATTGTGCTACTCTAGATTTTCGGGACTCCGATGCTTCGGGACTTCAGGATACTTTACCTTACAACACTTCAAACTACCTGAATGTTGAACTGGTGAATACAACGATCCCCAAATCTCGTTAAACAAACAATTAATGTAGTGACACGTGGCCCCATTGATGGGTGACATGTGTCAGGTCCCAAATGGTAATAAGGGTCTGTCAAAAGTACAAAAACAAGTGACACATGGCATACCTAGGGTAGGTCCACATCAACCCAGGTGACATCATCATGCCACATCATAATCAGTGCTCTAGAACTTCAGATCTTTTCTTAGCATTACCTTTTGGTTATCCCTAACTCTGAACTGCCTAACTATTAGTCAAAAATCCACAACTCTCCTCCTCCTGGATGATCTATGGTTGAAAATCACTCTGATACTTCGAAATTTTTGGATTTGGCCCTTTTTCTCAACAAAACATTAACTTTTTTGAAGTCACAAAGTCCGAAGGACTTGGAGTTTAATTGTCATACACCTTCTCCGTATCTAATGGATAGAAAGGGTTTGGCTCCCCCCCCGCGCAGATCCTACGGCTCAAATTCAATATTGTGGTTATCAAATATGATTATTGGGATAACTGCTCTACCACTCCTCCTGATCTTTCCATTACCACCTAGGAGTTCCCTCAGTGCTCGTTCGACACTTTGTACATCGAATCCCTGTGGAACTTTGACTCCAATTCCACATTCATGGCCCATCTAGGTTCAGTGTTGAAACCTTGGGCTCTGATACCAATTTGTAACACCCCCATCCACCTTTTGGGGAATGTCACTTGAAATAAAAACTTCTCTCTCTATTTTTGATAGTTGAAATTGTCCATGCTCAAACATAAACCTATTGGGTCATGGAACACACAGCTCTTTGCAGAACATCATACACATAAATTCAACAAATAATATGCATTCTGCTAATACACAATTTAATGTGGAAATCACAACCATATACAAATTGCTCACAAAGGAAATATTCTAAATATCAATACATGTACAAGATACACAACATAGAAATTAACATAGAAATAGTACTTGTATTTTTATGAATTCCACCAACTGTGTGCAGACCTTCCACGAAACTCCCAGCCTTAGACCATGTTTCTCCAAGCTATCAATAGTGGGTCACCCTTGAGCTACGAATAAACTCCACCTAGGGTAAAGGGAATCCTAAGATAGGTTGAGGTTATAAGTCACTAGGA
Source organism: Picea glauca (assembly GCA_000966675.3). Classification (NCBI taxonomy): domain Eukaryota; kingdom Viridiplantae; phylum Streptophyta; class Pinopsida; order Pinales; family Pinaceae; genus Picea; species Picea glauca. Next base: position 107,981 of record JZKD02S2104098.1, read on the forward strand.
AGGATCCCCCCCCCCTAGGAGTCCACTCACATTGACAACTTATAGTCCACCATTACCCACATGCCTGTTCCACCTTAGGTAGTGTGCCCCTTCTCTACTCTACGGTCCTTCGATTTCCCCACTCCCCTTCCACGGCTTCAGCAATAGTTCAGGCAGGAAGTCTCAAATAACTACAACTATCTTTAGGCTCCCTCTGGGAAAATCACTTCCCCAACAACCTCTCTCACATGCCTGGAAACCTGCTTCTTCAGTCCATATCCCATGCCAATCCAGTCTGGGTAATCACAAGAACAAATCAGGTATGGCTCTGGTAATGACAGTAAGCCACACTAGTCCATAGAAAAACGTGGGAAGAAACAACAAATGTCTAGGGTGTGATATGTCTCAAGCACTACGTAGTCGTCTTGTGCTTCATAGGATAAAAATGGGTTAGTTTCACAGGTTTTTCATATTTTAGATCTTTCCTGAATGTTGCATATTTACACGATGGAGAAAGTAGATGATTGTGTGAATGCTCAGTGTCTGAGTGTAAGAGTGAGTGAATCAGGAGCCTGGAATGAGTGGTAGAGCGAACCCCTACAACAACTAATTTCCCACATAAATTTGCATGTGCCAAGATTGGCACATGGATCTCTTGGGAGCTCGTTCATTCCAACTTGGAGTTCATTCCTTTCCCCAAAGAAACTTAGGATAACAGGGGTTATTTCCCAAAACCTTAGTATTTAGGAAAATATATTATAATATTCACTTGGGTTAATCCATTAGCGTTATCCCTTTTTCCTAGCCTCTTAGCCCCTTCCCTATTCCCTTTCTAGTGGAGCTTAGACCCTCATAAATATTTCTTCGTGGTCAGTCTACATGCAACAATGTATTTATATTAATGATTTGAGTATTGATATATACAAAAATAGGCTCACTGGCCCTAGTATCTAGACTCTCCAGCCTAATAAAAACATAAGCCTCCCATCTTATAAACACTTGGCTCACTAGCCTATAAACATAATTACAATTCAACAGGGGCTCGGCCTTGGGGTATTACAGTATGATCACATTCCTATTGTGTATAAGATGATGTATTTGGTGATTATGCTATATGGAGTAATGCAAGACCCCTTGTTATTTATAGTATGGTTATGATGTTATATATGGATGATTGGTATGTAGTTATATCTCTATATTTTTTGTTATATTGAATATAATTTTTTATATGTGGTTGGAAGTTGTAGAGTTGTATAATAAATAATAGAATGAATTGGTTAATGTTTAATCATAAGGAAAAATGATAAAACCCTATCTTATAACATATGTCCCTAAATTTAGTCTTAGCATCATGATTTTGGTGTTAACTCACCTGTTGTAGGAATTATTTGTTATCAATAGACTACAACATACCTTTTTGGGCTCTTGAGTGGACCATGGTCTACTAAATTAATGCAACAAACTTAATTCCACCACTCATTGTTCCCATCCTTCTCTTAAGGGAAAGATAGAAAGTTCCAAACCCTTAACATGGCTTGGATGTAGGATAGGTAATGCATATAAGAAACATTGAGGTGAAACCATGAGTTGGGAATTTGTGTTACCCCCTACAAGAATTGGAGAAAATATTCAATTGGTGTTTGGAGAGGATGGTCTCCTACAAAACTTTCACTAGAAAATTGCCATCATAGTTAAAGAAAGAGGTTTTTTTCTCCAAGAGCATGGTTTTGTACTGATCTATAATGGATTATTGTATTGTTTGAAATCTATCTATATCCTTTCATTGTGGAAAAAAATGGAGGAATCAACTTGCAGGACGATTTTAGTGAAAGGTCCCAGTTTGGAAAATTGAGGTCTGAAACCTTCCAAATCCATTTTGACGCATTAAACAATGTTTTTTGGGATTCTTGTGTTCAAAAAATGTGCACACACCCTTTAAGGTTTTCTACACTATAAGACATTTCCAATGGTGCAGATCGTGTGTCAATCAAAGTTCGTATGCAAAAGTTATGCCTCCTGCAAGTTGACCTCTCGTGTTGATCACCATGGTACAACAGGATGCCACATCAAACCCCATTACTCATGCATATTGGGATACACACATGAGGGATTCAAGAATATTATATAAGTTTCAAAACCATACCACAATTATGGGTTTAGGAAGTCAAAAACCTATCCCTAAATGGATATCAGGCTATGTTAAATACTGAGCCACTAGGAGGAGAAGGGGTTCCATTCTATGTTATTGTATTTTGTTCCATAGAAAATTAGAAAAACTAGGAGTGAGAAATTAGAGAGAATAATGAAGGGGGTTAATTTTTTTTATCATACTAACAAGCCACATGTCTCAGGTAACTCCATAGAGAGTGCCTTCTCTGTTTTACTTGCATTATTTCCATACTAGAAAAGAGAGCAAAGCAGCCTCACCTTCTAGCTGGGTTTTCTCCCGTAAGGGTTTCCCAGAGAAAAACAAATTGTTTTTTTTTGTGGATGGTGTGTGATTGTACTTTAATATTATCTATTTTCCACATTTTATCTATTTCATGCATAAGTAGAAAATCCGCAACTAAATATTCTGGAATCTATAGGAATTTAACCTTCATAGTGTAGATTTTAATTTTTTTTATTAGATCTGTTGCAATGAACTGTTCCACTGGAATATCTAAGGAATTTTATAGATCATGTATGTTTGTTTTATCACCCAAGTATGGCCTACCCTCAAATTGGACCGGGTAAATTAGAGTTCCATAGATCCCCCCCGCTAGTACTTATTAGGGTCATACAAATCAATCCTACCTTTAAGGAAATTTCAAGAAGAATGCTCTAGAGGGACTTGTGAATAGTATTTGTACCAATTTTTTTACCTTGTAATTCCACATTATCAATGTATCCACATAGAAGATAGTTAACCTCCATTAGTTACTCAACCTACTAGTCCAAAAGTTGGGCATGTTCCTCTACACTTTGGGTGCATAAAGAGTGGCAAGGTGAAGAACCTTTCCATCTAGCCAAAGGAGTACCAACACCTCTTGGTTAGATAGGAAATTCATTAATCAATTAAATGTGATTTAAACTTGTAAAATAGAAGATTTTGCTGCCCCACCCAATTCTTCTTCATGCAAGGTATGGAAATCTATAGTGCTAGGCCAAATATGATTCAGTGCCTAGCTCAATGTCAAACAAGTAACCTTCACTTCTTGAAAACACATAATGTCTATATCTGAAATCAATGAATGAATTCTTTCCACCATGATTTTCTTAATTGAGTCTACAAGACACATTACATTCTAGGATGTTGAGCAACTAGTAGGAGTTATGGGAGCCAATTTTTTTCTTCTCTATCTAATGTTGAACCCATTGGTCTAGGGTATTGGAATGATGTTAGGTACCATATCTATGATAATAGTATAAGAATAAATATCACAGTGAATAACAGTGGAATAAAAACAGAAAATAAAACTATTGCGTAGAATAACAACGAAACAACAAAATAGATGAATCCACAACACCAAAATAATATCTTTATTGATAGGAAACAACATTCACTTTCCTCTTAGAGGGGGAAAACTCCAACAGAGTACACTTCTATTACAATAATTCTCAAGCCAAAAATTCTCATACCCTTGAATCCTATTTATACTAAATCTATCTACCCAAAAGAACAATCTAGAGGAAGATCCTTCTGGAAGCGGAAGCTTCTATTAGGTATTCTTACATTTGACTTATTCTTCCTTATTATTAGGCCTTATTAATATCAACCTTTATTACATGAAATTTTTTTTATTCTACCTATGTGAGGGGTTAGGGAGGTTAGGTCCCTAACATTCCCTCCCCATTGAAGAATAGCCTTGTCCTCAAGGCTTGAGATGAGGAAATTGTTGTAGAATGGTGCTCGGATCCCATGTGTCATCTTCTAGAGTTGTATCTTTCCACTATACTAGCACTTCCTTGATGGTGCACTGATGGAGATGACGCTTGCACGAGTCCAATACTATTTGTGGCTACAACCAGATAGAACCTTCTTCATCCAACTTAGCGAGACTGGTTTGATTTTGGCACTTAGCTCCAATCACCTTCTTTAAGCATGAGACATGAAAAATAAGATGGACCTTAAAATGACTTGGTATAGATAACTGGTAGGCCACCAATCCCACTCGCTTGAGCACTATATAAGGACCATAAAATTTGGGAGCAAGTTTTTTACAGTGTTCAACTTTGAGTGAAGTCTTCTTATAAGGTTGTAGTCGAAGAAACACCTGGTCCCCTTCAACAAATTGACATCCGGAATGACCTTGATATACTTGTTTCTTCATGTGGTTTTGAGCCATGACCAATTTTTCTTTGAGGGAACGAAGAATAACCGCTCAAACTATAAGATTTTTGTCAACCTCCTGAACCTTCAAAACGCCTGGTATGTATGCATGAGAGAATCAACAGTGGATTTTACTTGTATACTGCTTCAAAAGGATTCATGTGAATAGTTGTGTGGTAAGATATGTTGTACCACCATTCAGTGAGGGGTAACCACTAATCCAACCGATTTTTCCTCTCAGATGCAAAATAACCCAAATATGTTTTCAAAAAATTATTGAAAACTTCAGTTTGTCCATTGGTCTGTGGATGATAGCTTGTGATGAGATGCAATTGGTTTCCCTATAGATTGAACAATTCTTTCCAAAAATGGTTGGTGAAAGTGGGATCTTTGTCAGAAACAATAGAATGAGGCATGCCATGAAGCTTGAAGATATTATCCATGAAGATTTGAGTCATTGTGGATGCGGTGAATGGGTGTTGAAGATCACATAAATGAGCATATTTGGAAATATGATCGACGACCACCATGATTACTGACTTATTTACTGATTTAGATAAGCCAAAAATGAAATCCATATAAAAATGTCTCCAAATAGCAGGGGGAATTGGAAGTGGTTGGAGTGTTCTCGAAGCTTAGATTGTTTCTCCTTTTTTTCATTGATAGACCTCACATTCATCCACAAAGGTGTGGATTTCTTATTTCATACCATCCTAGAAAAAATAACATTTGACCTATTCATAGGTTTTGGTAAACCCTTAATGCCAAACTGTGGGTGAAGCATGAAGCTCGAAAATCATCGTGGATTTAACTTGCAAGTATTTTCTTAAATACAAATGGTGTTTGTAGCGAAGCTCTTCATTGTGCCAAGAGTACCCTAGAGAATATGGATAATTTTGTTGCAATTGGTGGATCATACTATAAATTTTTGGGTCTTGCAACCATTCTTGACGAACAACTTGGAGCCAATCTGGTACATTGAAGGAGAGGAGAAAAGGGACCCTTCTTCTTTATACTTCCTGAAAAGAGAATCAACAACTACAATGTCCTTTCCCTTCTTGTATATGATCTCATAATAATAGACAAATATATTGGTCACCCATTTTTGTTTCTACGAAGATGAAATTCATTTTTCTAGAAAATACTTGAGACTTTGATGATCAATTTTAATTTGGATGCATTGTCCCAATAGATAAGGACCCTAGAGATCCACAACATGAAAAATAGCTAACATTTCCTTTTCGTGAATGGATTGGCCAAAATGTATCTCTAAAATTTGTTTTCTAGTGAAGACCAAAGGCTTTCCATCTTGCATGAGGATGGCCCTAATGGGTATTGTATATGCACTAAAAACACAATAAAACCCCTCAATTAAATTGTCAACCCGGGGTAAGTAAACTTAGAGTTGTAGCAAAATATATGCCAAAGGTAGAAGGCTAGTAGGAGTATAATCTAACTAATGAAGGAAACTATCTAAGGCTAATCTACTCAAGAAAAACTATCTAATGAGCAAACCCTACTAAGAAAATTGAAACTAGGTAAGCTAAGTACTTTTGGGCCAAGGGTCAATGGATAGTTACTAATAAAGGAAATGAAAACTCTATGTAAAGAAAACTAGTTCAACAATAAACAAAGGAAAACTACTAAGCATAATAAGCAAATGACAAAAGCAAACTTCTTTAACTTGCCAACCTACATTGAATGAAAAACTACCCTATGAAAGCAAATAAATAAGAAAGTAAGCAAAAGAACCTATCTAAACTATTAAAGAAAATAAACAAACAAGCAAAGACACCTAACTAACCTACTAAAGAAAAATACAAGTAAACAAAGGCACCTAACTAACCTACTAAAGAAAAAGACAAGTAAGCAAAGGCAACTAAGTACTACAAGAAATCAAAGTAAAACTTCTCATTGAACAACTATCTAGCCTAAGAGGCAAGTGGACTAAATGCTTAATGAAAAACCATTTCTACTGCGTGAAAGGAAATTTAAGAGGCAACTGGACTAAATGCTCAATGCAATGCATGAAAGGAAATATATTCTATTGAAAGCAAGAAAGACTAACAAATAATTTTAATCTATGATAAGAAAACTACTATATAATCTATCAAAGAAAAGTCTATCTATCCTATAGCAACAATAAAACTATTTCCTAAGCTATGAAAGCAAGAAACTATCTATTCTGATATATGAAAGCATGAAACTATTCTTTAACCTATGACAATTCAAATATAATGTTGGTGGTTGTGTGAATGTCTTCGGTGTCAGATAATATCTCGATGGCATTTGACAACAAAGGAAAATTCCAATGGTATAATCTCAATACTAATCTCAATGGAAAAATGAAAGGTATGGATTAAACAATCCAATGAGAATTTAGCCATGACAAAAATAATGTTAAATACCCTGCATTTTCATGTATAAACCATCAAAAACATAACGAGATCATCATTATTTAACTAAGAAATTTAGTTTCATTTTAATTCTAGGAAAGGAAATTGCGTAAAATAAAACTATGCTATGTCTACTCTAACCATTCAAAACTGCAATAAGGAAATGACTAAAAACAAAAATTAAAAACTGATATTAAAAAGTAATCTAACAATTATATTAACCAACAACTAATTAAACAAGTTCTATATAAAAATAAGATGAGCAAGCTATGATTAAAAACTGGAATTAAATCTATCCATCCATCAATCCTTGTCAAAAGAAAACCCAAATTAAAAACTCGGTTCTATCTAATTAAAATCTATTTTAAACTAGACTATAAAATCATAAAAGAAAGCATAATCTAACATCTAAATGCACATGGGGTTAGTATAGAGAGATAGAGACTTGCAAGTCTTTTCCTAGTCTATAAAATCAATGCATGCTAATATGTATCAACATCTAACCTACAAAACAATTAAAACAATTAAGCTACAACAAACTAGTTAGCATAATAAAAACATACATGTACAAGAAAATAAAAAGAGTAATTAAATTAAGAATTGCATAAACAACACATTGATAGTCACCAGACTGCTGGTGGGCCCCCCATCAATTCGTGGCTACTTCCTACGAGCACACCACGAGCTTAACAAGGTGAATTCACCATCAAAACTTGAAAACGCAGTTTTGGCATAATTCTGGCAATGTAAAATATAAAAAACAGAGGAAAATGAGTTTGTCTCCAATACAATGGTTCTTCTACTTTCTTAACAATATTATGACCATCCTAGTAGTATTTATAAGCTTACAAACCAAGTGGTCGACCATAGGAGGGTTGAACCACTTCTAATTTCGGAAAAATACAATAAATGATGCCCTAACTGACAAAACAGAGCAAGCCAATAATCGCCCTCTTTGGACAATTGAAACTTAGTTGTCTGGAGTTCAGTAGCTAGAGGGGGCGATCATGAACAAAACCCATGTTCCTGATTTTCCCAACACTGGCCGCCAATACCATAACCGCTCGCCTTCCATTTTTGTACAATATGAAGTGTTGGACAGAGTGTCAAATCGAGTGCCAGAATGAGTGTTGGAACAAGTGTCGGATCAAGTGCCGGAACTAGAAACGAGGTGCGTTTTTTCCCTATAAAACCAAAAAACATGAATTAGCTCTTAGAAATCATAAAAAATGATGAATTATAATTGATACAGTCATTAAACATGAATTACACATACCTTATGGCGATCATACCATTTTATCATGAAATTCTTCAAAAAGATCCTTTAAAGGATGAAAAACCCATATGTACATGTGGCAAAAATGTATAATAACCATCATAAAAATGATCATATCTCGGGCCCAACATTACCCCCACACTTACGATTTTGCAAGTCCCACTGCAAACAAAAAGAATTTAGCCCTCGTGACTAGGATTGCTGAGGAGGATCATCTTTGGAAGCCTCTCCTTCTTGTTGTGTAGACTTAGCCTTGTGCCTCTTGTGTTGCTTTAATTGTGCTCTGAGGCTGCGGTTAGATTTAGTCATTTCATTAACCAACCGCTGAAGGGAGTTGACCTTTGCCTGAAGGACTGCATTGTCATGATGAAAGTGTACATATATTGTCTTCCTCTCTTCCAACTATTGGAGAAGCTGATGGTTTTCTTTTTGTATCTTCTCTATGGTTGGGACAGAATCGGTGATCTATGAGGAAGGCTTAGATCCTTTGAGGGATGTGGACAATATATCAGTTTTAGTATCTAAAATGGGCATGGGTGAAGTAGGAGTGATGGGAGATCGATAAGGTAAGGTAGGTTCTGATTTTGTTTTTCTTAGTGGATCTAATCCATCAGCAGAGACTTCCCTAGGTTTCTTATGAGGGCTCTCAAGGTCGGAGGACACTTGGATGGGGTCCAAAGCAGGTGGAGGTTTTGCATAAGGCTTGGTTCTTGTGTTCCAGGTACTCTTTCGAAAGTGTACTTTACCAAATCGATTGGCTCCCCTCTTGTTTGTAGGAATGATGGGAAAGTCTTGTTGCATTACTTCTTGAATCTCTTTAGGTGTAGGATCAAGAGAGAGTGAAGGCATTGGGGGGTCAACAATGGGATTCTTTTGGTCTTTGCTCTTGGTATTTTTACCTGATGAAGAAGTAGGGATGTCAACAAGTTTTTGGTATTGTTTCGGAAAAGAGAGGGTTTGTGCAAGGGAGTTTGGATTTCTTGGAGAGTGAGGCTTGGATGGAGAGATAGTTTTTAGGCTAAGTGCCTTTTTGTCGGTCTTAACTGTCAAGTGAGGGTTTGCAAATTGGTAGATAAAGGCATCCGAATTTTTCCCCTGTTTCTCTAACTCGGCTAGAACAAGGAGCTTGATCAAGCCATGGTGGAAGAGACTGTTGTGGGAATTAGTCACATTTTTCCTCACTTGAGAGGACATCTTCTCCAAGATTTTGAGAAAATAGAAGGGGAAGTTCAAGGGTTTGTTGAATAGAAAATGAGCTAGCAATCTAAAATGACAAGCTTTGAAAGTAGAGTATCTACCTTCACATGTAATTAAACTTGTGATGATGATGAGGGGATTGACCAATTATGCCTTTATTCACTCATTAGCATACCCTTTTTCTCCTGAAATGCTCTTGAATTTGGGCTTAAACACCCTGTTGTAACTTGAGCATGGCAATTGGTGGATTTTGAACCATCTATATCCCATTCTTGGGAGATTTGTTGCAGAAACAATGGACTCTTCTATGACTTCAAAGGTGAGAGACCCTACGTGTGTTTTCTTACCATCGAAACCAATTGAAAATTGCATAGAGAGGTCATCATATTGACCCTACAAGATAGACAGAAATGGCCCCCAACCAGTGTGCAAAAACACTTCCCTGCATTGTGCAAATTCGGGAATGGAAAACAAGTCTGCATAGGAGGAGGGTTTGTATCTCTTGGGCATTGTGACAGAGGTGGAATTCACCAAGCAAGGGAGAAATCGAGCCAAGCAATGACACAAATTTAGCACAGGCCAAATGCGTTTTGAACAGAGGACAAGGTGGTAGAGGTTGGGCATGATTTCTTAATGCAGAGGAGAGAAAATGACAAGGGAAAATGAGATAATAGAGTGCCCAACCCGAGTTTGGATTCACTTAAGGTGGAATACGTTGCACACATGTGCGCATGAGCTACCATGTGTGGGAAATTCAAATTCGATGGAAAGCTTTGGGGCAATGTAATGGTGTGTATTTAGATCAATGTCCAAGTCTTTTGACTTGGACATTTGATCATAAACATATGAAGCATCTCTAATCAATGTCTGTAACCAATTTAATTGAATGTAATTGATTTCCAGTTACCTAGAATCTAGGACAGTTACTGGTATGTAATTCACATGGCACCTCATTCGGCACCTCATACAGAACTTCATCTGGTACCTCATACGGTACTTCATCCAGTACCCCTGTGTTAAGTGCATTTTCACCTCTTATAATGGATAGCCTGCAACTTTGAAGTGTTTTTGACAATCACAGTAGTTAATGAGTAGAGGCAAGATGTTCCATGCTCACTCATGCTTCTTGCATATGACATATAATGTCAAAAACCTACAATGAACGGGTTATAGCAAGCATTAAAATGTATTATCAAACCTACAATATGCAACTTGTAATGAACAATAAATTGATATAGAGTGGTTTGTTAAGTATGTGTTCAGTAATTTATAGCACACAAGAGTTTAAGCATTTCAAAAATAACATGATTATCAATGTAATAACCTGTATCATCGAAATAATACAAAAATTCTTGCAAAGATCTACTTCTCTAGGCAATGATAATTTGTCATCTCATGAAGCCCTCCCCCACACCTAAGTATTGTGACACCTCACAATCAAAAGTATAGGAAACTAGTCAGTATCCCCCAGTAGCCGAAGATTTACAGTATGTCAAGTGTAAAGATAAAATTTCACAGCTTGGTCTAACGAGACAGTTAGAAGATGGCCCCACCTATAGGATAAGAGATCCTATATATAGATAAGAAGAGGTACGCAAGAGAGTTTCAAAATAGTCTTAGAGTTATTTCCCAATGGAAAGTTTATGAGATTCATTAACCTTAGCTTAACCACAAATACTCCATGTGAGATTTGTCTGCAAGTAGTGTCATACATTAGGACAAGTTTAAATTTATGATTTATTTTTGTCAGATTATCATCCTCGCTAGGTAGAATGCCCCGCTACCAACAAGCCTGTTTAGTACTCCGGTGGGTTTACCTAGTCATACCACAAGACGGTACCCGCTGCCAACAAACCTGTTCAGTATCCTGGTGGGTTAGCCTCTTAAACCCTCAGAGACTGACCCTCCATCCTTTAGTATTTTAGTATAATGTTTCTTATGCAAGAAGATGGGGGAACAACTTTGAAAACAACTTTTTCTTTCCCTTTTTTTTTTTTTTAATTGGGATGGTATTTATGTTAGAGGATGACTTTCTGTTATATTATTAGTGATTGTCCCAATGTAAGGGGTACTTAAGAAGACATGGCCTATCTAAATATATGATATAATCAAGCTATTTAGTGTGTAGTGGATGGTACCATTGAGAAAGAACAAAAAGGTATATCTAGGCTCAACTTCCTTTCTTCCTTGTAGTTATTCTGATGTTTCCATGACTAACCGCTAATTAGAATTCCTTGTTACTCTTTGATAAAGACACTTGACTCACTTACTCAAGTTTCTTGGAAAAACTGTATGAGAGACCTCTAGGCTTGATAGTTATGGTATCACTTCCTTATACAGTGGTGAAGAGTTTCAAGAGTAACTGCTTTAAAATGCCTTAAAAAATGAGAATGTTTGCAAAAATATGGATAACTACAGTAAGTCAATATTCATTTGATGCTTTAAAAGACACAAAATTCAAGTATAACAATGTTTTGAAGAAGAATCCTTGAAACTGTGTACTCATGGTGAAATAAATACTTACATAAATATCTAGAATTGCCTTATTAACAAAATGCAAAAACTATTTACATATATACAGTAGGAAATTCACAAAAAAATTCAAGAACAAGGGGGGAATTCCCCATCTCCTAAGGCCAATGCCTTGTTAGCTATCATGACCTGTAGAAAATCTTCTCTGGAAATGGGCTTATGGTAAAATTTAAGTCGATGTCCATTTACTACAAAGGAGACTTGTCCATCATCAATTATTTTAATTTTTACAGCTCCATTGTCATATACAGTGTCTACTCCGTAAGGGCCCAACCAATGGGTGGTAAGTTTTCCTTTGAAGGTTTTGAATCGAGAATCAAACAACATAGCCCAATCACTAGGCTGGAAGTGCTTCTTCTTAATAAACTTGTCATGCCACTTGCTCCTCTGGTTTTGGACTAATATCGTCCATCAGATGGCATCTTGTCTGATTTCATCCAACTCATTTAGTTGTAGGGCGTGCTGCTTCTGAGCCTTATCCAGGTTCAATCCTAATTCTATGGCAATACGGAAGGTCCTTACTTGGAATTCTATAGGTAAAAGTACTTGTTTCCCGTACACTAGCTCACAAGGGGCATGTCTAGTGGTATTTCTCCAGGTAGTCTGGTATGCCCACAAAGCCTCTGGGAGCCTATTAGCCCAATCCTGGTGATGTAACTGAATGGTCTTGGTCAAGATGGCTTCCAGAACTTTTTTTGTGGATTCTACCTGACCATTGTCTTGCGGGTGGTATGGAGAATATTTACGGTGTTTAATCCCATATTTCTCTGTCATCTCTTTCATCAACTTGGAAGTGAATTGAGTGCCTTGGTTGGTAACAAAATCACGAGGGACGTTGAAGAGGGTAAATATGTCTTCATAGATAAATTCGACAACAAAATTCTATGTAGCCCTGAATAAGGCTTTTGCCTCTACCCATTTGGTGACATAGTCCGTACAAACCAAAATATAGTTCTTCCTACGGAACATGGGTGAAATTGGTCCTACAAAGTCTAGGGACCATTTTTTGAAGGTTTGTATCATAACTTGGGCCTACAAAGGAATTTCTTCAGATTGCGTAGGTCTTCCTATCCTTTGGAAATTATCACAACTTCTCACATACTTGGCAACATCTTTGAAAATGATAGGCCAATAGTAACCTAAATGTAATACCTTATATGTTGTATGTTTGTCATAAAAATGGCCACCACATGATAGATCATGACAAATTCGTAGTATATCAGGTACCATGTCCTCTTGGACACATCTACAAATAATCAAATCAGGACCTGTACGAAAAAGATCATGACCAACCCAAGAGTAATTAGCACTCTGTGTAATAATTTTTCACTTTTCATGAGGTGACAAATGAGACGGTAACTTCCTAGTAGCCAGATAGTTTTCCATATATGCAAACCATGGGGTATTGACAGAAAGGGAAAAGAGGTGCTCATCTGGGAAACTATCATCTACAGGGATATCATCATCCTCATTTTTTATTCGGGAAAGAAAGTCAGCTACTACATTATTCTTTCCAAGTCGGTGAAGCACAATAATATTAAATTCTTGCAATAACAAGAGCCACCTAGTCACTCTTCCATTAGTTATAGGTTTTTTCATGAGGAACCTAATGGCGGAATGATCGGTGTGTGAAAATAATTCATAACCTGTAATGTAATGATGAAACTTGTTAATAGCATGAACAACTACCAAGAACTCTTTCTCAGTGACTATGTAGTTCAACTCGGCAAGGGACAAGTTCTTGCTTACAAAATAAATGGCATAGGATTGTTGGTCTTCTTTCTTCCCTAATACCCCTCCTACTATTGTTTCAGAGGCATTAGTGGATATATGAAATGGTAGAGTCCAATTGGGCCCTTTAAGAACGGGTGCCACAGACATCTTAGATTTCAGGGTTTTGAAGTCATTTTGACACTGCTCAGTCCAAACAAAATCAACATCTTTTATCAATAATCCAAACATAGGTGCAACAATCTTTGTAAAATTTTCAATAAACTTCCGGTAATATCTAGCATGTCCGAGAAAGATTCTCACCTTTTTCTAAGTCTTGGGGGGTGGAAGTCTAACAATGACCTCAATCTTTGCAGGATCGACTTGTATCCCTTCAGATGAAACATGATGTCCTAGAATCACTCCTTCAGTTAGCAACATTTTGCATTTTTCATGACTTAGAGATAGGTTCATTTCCTGGCATCTAATGAGGACTTTCTATAAGTTGTCTAAGGATTCCTGGTAAGTGTTTCCATAGACTATGAAGTCATCCATGTAGACCTAAACACAATCATGAATAAGATCGAAAAATATCCCTAGTATTGCTCATTGAAATGTGGCAGGAGCATTACACAATCTGAATGGTAAGACCCTATAGGCATAGGTGCCCCAAGGACAAGCAAAGGTAGTCTTATCATGTTCCTTGGGTGCTATAAGAATCTGATTATACCCAATGTACCCATCTAGAAAGGAGAAATGCTTCTTTCTAGATAGAGAGACCATTTGAGATGGTCATTTCTCCTTCTCTACATCCATTAAATGCATTGGTTGTGGCTAGCCAAGGTCTTCCCAAAATGACGGGATGGAATTTGGAAAGATCCTTTGATTGAATGATAAGAAAATCTACCGGGTACTCCCATGAGGCTAAAGTAACCATGATATCATCTAAAATTCCTTCGGGTATAACCCTAGTTTTATCTGCTAACTCCAAAATGGTTGGGGTAGGCTGAAGAAGCGTTTGTAACTGTAATTGTTCCAAGGTAGTAGCAGTCATAACATTGATGGCTCCTTCTAGGTCTATGAGAGTGTTTCTGATGGATACCTCATTAATGGTTATGGTCACTACGGGGTTTCCTGGATTCCCATATTTTGCTAGCTTTGGCTGCTCTGATATGTACTCAGAGAGTACTCCTACCAAATTTATTGTAGGAGGGTCCTCTACTTCCTACCTAGCTTCTTAATACACAATTATTTGACTACCTTACTATACATTTAAATGTCTTTAATGGATTGAAGTAGGGGAATCTTGACACAAATATTTTTCAATTCATTCAAAATGTAAAATTCTGGTCGGGTGGTAGGTTTCTCGATTACCAATCAGTCTAGATAAGAAGGGACCTTCGTAATTTGTAAAGGTTCATTTTGGGGAAGCTTGGGTTCTTGATTCTTCAGGATAATAACATCTTCCCACCTAGTGTCATCCTTAGGTTGTTTGATGGTCTCTTCTTTCTCCTCTTCCTGGATGACTATTGAAGGTCTCTGCCTATCTAGAAATTTTCCCTATCTTAGTTGAATTTCCTGTAATGGAACAGGAGTAATAACATATGTTGGGAAGGCTTGCATCTCAAAATTGTGAAGAGGTTTAGGGGGATTATTATTGGGGTTTGGCACTGGCTGTTTCGGTCATAGTGTCAATCTCGGGGAGCTTGCCTTTTGATATTGTAGCGGTTGTTGTTGTGGAATAGGAGGTAAAGGTGGTGGAACAAAACCTGGCCGAAGATGCGGAGTGTTCGATGGGAACTGAGGATAAGGATGGTTGGACATAGGGATAGGTGGAGCTTGAGGGTTTCCTTGATTGTGTCCTCCTCTCCATCCTTGAATCCAAGGATGTTGGTACTTAGTAGACCAGTTTTCCCAACCTGGTGGGTTCCACTGTTGTTGTTGTTGATAATAGGGTGGAACTTGGGATTGTAGATCTAGGTATGTGGGTTGGTTTCTGGGCAATGATGGACATTTCTTGGTTGAATGGTCTTCTGTATAGAATCCACAAACTGAAATGTTATCTAATGGGCATTCCCTTGAGGAATGCTTCCTCCTACACCTTGGGCAATATATGCTCATTGTTGCATTTTTCTCCTCCTAATTCCTTTTGATTTTAAGGGTGTCCAACTGGGAACCTATTGTGCTTAGGATGTCTATCTTGTATTTTTATAGAAGGTTCCCTATATCTTCTTTTGTGATGCCACCTAAACTAACTAGTTTTAAGATTCTGTTGTAAGGGTCTCGAACATTCTTTCCTATTTTGGCTCTACTCCTTGAGTAGTTTTTACACATTTCACATATCTTGGAAAATGGTTTATGAGAAATGTCACTTGATTCCATCAAGTTAAGCATCTTTAGATATTATTCTAAAATTCCCTTAAGGAAAAGAGCCCTAACTGCATCCTCTAGGAGGTCATGGTATTTTGACTTCTGGGAGATGTAACCAAATCTTTCCATATAATCTTCGAGGGTCTCGTCTTCTAATTGTTGGATTTTAAAGATGTCATTACGAGACTCTTTGGTCTTGCAGTAGTCTTAGTACTTCTTAATAAATATGTCTTTCATGGCTTCCCAAGACCTAATACTGGATTCTCCCAACCCCATGAACCATCTTAGTGCAGAGTCTTTGAGGGTGGCAGGAAAGAGTTTTAATTTCTGGGCATCTTGTATGTAGTTGTAACTCCTACACAAGATGTCAAATTCAAATAGGAAGGTGTTTGGATCTTCACTGGTTTTACCATAAAAGGTAGGCAGTGTTGAGAGAGGAATATTCTTCATGTTGACATTCAGAGTGGTGTCTAAAATCAGAAACCTGAAGACAGTTTTGATTTGGTTTCCAGTTTCTTATTCATCTCCATATCTTACATTGTTATGGTCTTCCTGATCATCCATATTGTCTTGATTTCCAAAAAGAGAGTACCTAGGTGGTTTTATCTTTGAAGAAAACAAGGTTTCCCTTTGATGGAAAGGTCTTCCTATGGATTCGATGTCTGGGACTCTACTCGAGTTGGTTGAGACTATTGGTGCCAAATTTTTTGTGTCAATTTGAGATATAATCACATTGGTTGAACTACCAAACAAAAGATTCACATGTTCAGGGTCTATGATATATCTAAAGTTAGGGTCCACTGGTGGTGGTGTAAAAGCAATGGTTGTATTGTTTGGTTCTGTGGAAGACTCGAGTGGTCTTGCCTCCTGTCCTAATATGATTGATGCTTCAATTTCTTGTTCTATAGTTCTCCCTTTATTAGTCCCTTCAGAGACTATTTTAGCTCTTTGAGTTGAGCTAGCTCCTGTTTTTAGGTATCGGTCTACAGATTTTATAAGCGGAACGTTCCTCCCCCCAAAGAGATCGGAAGGAACCTTGGTTGAAACGTCTAATTTTGATTTAATGTATCTGCCTTTTGTGTCTCTAGGCCTATTCATGAAATAAAACAAAAACAAAAAGAAAGATCTACCATTTGATTCTTAGGTCTATTCATGAAAAATAAAAACAAAAAGAAAAACTACCATTGGGTTTGGGGGGACCTGCTATAGCAAATGTGCAAGTTCTTACCTCTCATCTTAAAGTTCCCCTTCCACCAAACTAATGCTAAGGTCTAGAAATGGTCTAATTACTAACTACTTCTTACCTTCAGACAACTCCCCGGCAATGACGCCAAAAATGATGGGTGTTGTTTATGCACTAAAAACACGGGAAAAACCCTCAATTAAATTGTCAACCCGGGGTAACTAAAGTTAGAGTTGTAGAAAAATATATGCCAAAGGTAGAAGGTTGGTAGGAGTGTAATCTAACTAATGAAGGAAGTTATCTAAGGATAATCTACTCAAGCAAAACTATCTAATGAGCAAACCCTACTAAGCAAATTGAAACTAGGTAACCTAAGTACTTTTGGGCCAAGGGTCGATGGATAGTTCCTAAGAAAGAAAATGAAAACTATATATAAAGCAAACTAGTTCAACAATAAACAAAGGCAAACTACTAAGCATAATAAGAAAATGACAAAAGCAAACTTCTTTAACTTGCCAACCTACATTCAATGAGCAACTACCCTATGAAAGAAAACAAATAAGCAAGTAAGAAAAAGCATTTATCTAACCTATTAAAGCAAATAGACAAACAAACAAAGACACCTAACTAACCTATTAAAGAAAAAGAAAATTTAACAAAGGCACCTAACTAACCTACTAAATCAAAATACAAGTAAGAAAAGGCAACTAACTACTACAAGCAATCAAAGTAAAACTTCTCATTCAACAACTATCTAGCCTAAGAGGCAAGTGGACTAAATGCTTAATGCAAAACTATTTCTAATGCGTGAAAGGAAATTTAAGAGGCAACTAGACTAAATGTTCAATGCAATGCATGAAAGGAAATATATTCTATTGAAAGCAAGAAAGACAAACAACTGATTCTTAATCTATGATAAGAAAACTACTATATAATCTATCAAAGCAAAGTCTATCTATCCTACAGCAGCAATACAAATATTTCCTAAGCTATGAAAGAAAGAAACTATCTATTCTAATCTATGAAAGCAGGAAACTATTATTTAACCTATGACAATTCAAATATAATGTTGGTGGTTGTGTGAATGTCTTCGGTGTCGGATAATATCTCGATGACATTTGACAACAAAGGACAATTCCAATGGTATAAGCTCAATACTAATCTCAATGGCAAATTGAAAGGTATGGATTAAACAATCCAATGAGAATTTACCCATGAAAAAAATAATGTTAAATACCCTGCATATTCATGTATAAACCATCAACAACATAATGAGATCATCATTATTTAACTAAGAAATTTAATTGCATTTTAATTCTAGGAAAGGAAATTGCGTAAAATAAAACTATGCTATGTCTACTCTAACCATTCAAAACTGCAATAAGGAAATGACTAAAAACTGAAATTAAAAACTGATATTAAAAAGTAATCTAACAATTATATTAACCAACAACTAATTAAACAAGTTCTATATAAAAATAAGATGAGCAATCTATGATTAAAAACTAGAATTATATCTATCCATCCATCAATCCTTGTCAAAACAAAACCCAAATTAAAAACTTTGTTATATCTAATTAAAATCTATTTTAAGCTAAACTATAAAATCATAAAAGAAATCATAATCTAACATCTAAATGCACATGGGGTTAGTATAGAGAGAGAGAGACTTGCAAGTCTTTTCCTAGTCTATAAAATCAATGCATGCTAATATGTATCAACATCTAACGTGCAAAACAATTAAGCTACAACAAACTAGTTGCATAATAAAAACATACATGTACATGAAAATAAAAAGAGTAATTAAATCAAGCATTGCATAAACAACACACTAATAGTCACCAGACTGTTGGTGGACCCCCAACAAGTTGTGGCTACTTCCTATGAGCACACCACGAGCTTAACAAGGCAAATTCACCATCAAAACTTGAAAACACAGTTCTGGCATAATTTTGGCAATGTAAAATATCAAAAACAGAGGAAAATGAGTTTGTCTCCAATACAATGGTGCTTCTACTTGATTAATGATCTTATGACCATCCTAGCAGTATTTATAAGCTTACAGACCAAGTGGTCGACCACAGGAGGGTCGAACCACTTCTAATTTCGGCAAAATACAATAAACGATGCCCTAACTAACAAAATAGAGCAAGCCAATAATCGTCGTCTTTAGAAAATTGAAACTGAGTTGTCTGGAGTTCAGTAGCTGGAGGGGGCGATCATGAACAAAATCCATGTTCCTGATTTGCCCAACATTGGCCGCCAATTCCATAACCACCAACTCTCCTTCCATTTATGTGCAATACGGAGTGTTGGACAGAGTGTCTGATCAAGTGTTGGAACGAGTGCCGGATCAAGTGTTGGAACTAGAAATGAGGTGCGTTTTTTCCCTGTAACACCAAAAAACGTGAATTAGCTCTTAGAAATCATAAAATATGATGAATTATACTTGATACAGTCATTAAACATGAATTACACGTACCTTATGGAGATCATACCATTTTATCATGAAATTCTTCAAAAATCTCCTTTAAAGGATGAAAAATGCATATGTACATGTGGAAAAAAAGTATAGTAACCATCATAAAAATGATCATATCTCGGGCCCAACAGGCCCCAATTCCTTTCCTAGAAGCATCACATTCCAGTACAAAATTCTTTGTGTAGTCTATAAGTGCTATGATAGGGGTCGAGCACATAGCATCTTTCAAGGATTGGAAGGAGTGATCAACAATAGGAATCCAAGTGAAAGCATTCTTTTTAAGGAGACAAGTGAGAGGAGATGCAATTTTACCATAATTCCAAATAGACTTTCAATAATATCCCATTAAACCCAAAAAATCACACAAGTTCTTAAGATTTTTAGGGTGAGGCCAATCCTGCATAGCCTTCATTTTCTTAAGATCCACCCATACACCATCCTTGTCGACAATATGACCCAGGTAATCCACTTATGAGGCTCCAAAGGAACATTTAGATTATTTGAGGAAAATTCAATGCTGAGAGAGTAGCTTGAGAACTTGATCCACATGGGCGAGATGGGATGTCTAAGTTGTCTAATTTTTAATATAGATGAGAATATCAACAAAGAAAACTAAGATAAAATGACAGAGGAAATGACAAACGAAATTATCCATAAGACTTTGGAAAGTGGAGGGAGAATTACACAGGACAAAGAGAATTACCAAGAACTCATAGTGACCCTCATGAGTTCTAAATGCAGTCTTAGTAGTGTCTTCCTCTTTCATATGGATCTGGTGGTAGCCAAAATGAGGATCAAGTTTGGTGAAGTACAAAGCACCACCCAATTCATCCAAGAGGTCATAAATTACAAGAATGGGGAATTTTTATTTGATTGTGAGTTTGTTGAGGGAATCAAAATCGGGACACATTCACCAAGTACCTTCTTCCTTGAGTACCATGACCACAAGAGAAAAATAGGGGTTGGTACTAGGAAGGATAACACCTGCTTCTAGAAATTCGTGAACAAATTTCTCAATTTCATTCTTCTGGTAAAAGGGATGAAAATAAGGGAAAACATTGGGAGGAATACTTCCTGGTATGAGAGGAATGAAATGATCGTGGATGCCACAGGAAGGGGGGAGTTCCTTGGGAGTGGTAAAAAAAAATTGGTGTCGGGATGATAGATTAGAGTTCGAGATGCACAAAGGGTGTCTGAACGACTTAAATGGAGTGGATTTGGGAAATAATTCCATAATGAACCTTTTTTAGGAGATTGTCCATTTGATGGGAACTGATTATCTCATGGGAGCCTGCTATGATTCCTTGGAACTTATACTATTGTCCCTCCTGTTGGAATTGCATGGTTAATTCCTTAAAATCCATGAGAATGGGGCTAAATGTGTGTAACCATTCAACACCAATCACAATGTCACAACCACCCATGTTTATAGAAAAAAAATGGGATTTATGGTGATACTGACCAATTTGGAGCCGCAAATTTTCACAATGTCCCTCACATTTCATGGAACCTCCATTGGAAATCATGATTTGAAAATTATGGATAAACCAAAGGAAACTATTGACTTCATGGGAAATGTAGTGATGAATAAAATTATGGATGTTGCCACTATCAACAAGGATGATGACTTTCCAATTATTAATCTAACCAATTAACTAGAGGGTATGGGGATTAGAGAAGTTGGAGAGAGAATTAAGTGAAATCACTGGTTCAACTTCTGGTGGATCAGAGGGTGGGGTCAGATCAAATTGTGGTGGTAGCTCATTTTTGGAACGGGGGAAAACCCAAGGTTCAACGCTTACAACAATGCACCAAAAAAACCCTAACTACTGATGCTTTTGGCAACACCTGCGAAGCAAATGAAGTCTCACCCGAGGTAGAGGCAGGGGTGGTTGCAGGACTCAGATGTCTGCAACCTTAGCTAGGACACAGATATGTGATTGTAACACATTAATAGAGAAATTAGCAGTTATAATTCATTAATATTCAGTCTTAGTTTACAGCACAACAAAACCCTAACAATAGATCAACACAGTATTCACACAAATCCAATAGATTCAAGCACTAAGCATACCAACATAGATCAAATATAGCATTCATTCACATTATTCAGCACTAAGCTACCATATTAGATTCTTCTAAGCATACATCAGTGCACTAAGAATTTAACCACATAAACAAGAGAACAACCATAAATCACAAAGAAACCACAACACAGGATATACGTGGTTCACCCCCACCCTGGGGCTACATCCACCAAATCTTCTTGTTTATTTCTTTTTTTCAATCTTCTACATGAACAGAGCCATGATATCTTACTCCGTAGAGGACATGATGATCTGGATTATTTTCGGCACAAAATGAGATCGGAGATATAATAATAAAATGCATGGAGATATCGCATTTATTCAATAATATAACAGAAATATATCAAAGATGCAACCATAAACACAGATATACAGTAATACACAATTTCTATTAATGAAATAAATGTACGGAGACTGTAAAATACAAAGTGAAAGACTCGATAGAATGGTGGTAGCTTATCTCTGAGAAGAGATGTGACGGCTACTCGCATTTGCAAGAAGATGATTACAATGAGGATTTGAAGGCCTTTTTACAATAAAAAGGAATGCCAAAATTCCTATACATCCAAAACCCTAACCCTAGGAGATGTAGCGCCAAAAGTCATGTGGGCCTCGTTTGGGAAAGTTAGTACATCAACTTCCCGAGGTCGTAACTTTTGCATACGATCTTTGTTTTAGGCGTATGATAGCTCGTTGGAAAGGTATCGTCAAGGAGATTCAATTTTGGGGATCAATCATGCCTTTGTATATCATTGAGAAACTTGATCTCGAAGAAACTTCATTTGGGCCCTCAAAATGGCCCTAGAAGTTAAAAACTGCTAAAAATAGTAAATTGCCAAATTTGCCAAAAAACTGTTTTGAGCTAGTCAGAAATGGTGGGTGGCCACCAATATCCACCTGGATCACAGGAGATCTATGCACACTCCGCTATATCCTCCTTCCCTGAGTTACAACACAAATCCTCTTCATAGACTCTTACAATCACTTGCACTTAGCTCTGCAAGTTCTCAACATAGCATGCACAAAGAACTTACAAGTTGCACTTAACACAGTGTCTAGCCTCTCTTCGATCACATAGATCGAACTAATTCCTACATCGCCTAACTTTCTATTTATGCATTACAAAAAGGGCCTAAACATGGGTAAACCCATGGACTGACATCCCCATACCCGTTACATAAACCCAAAACCCAAAAATCCCTAAAAAGGGGCTGAGATCCTGCGATCTCCGCTTCGACTTGTGCTCCTCCTTCGAAAGTCTGTCAAAGTCCCAAAACTAGGTCAAACATGACCAAGGATCCTCATAACTTGGGCAAGGGCAAACAGGCCCCCAACACTCACCTGTGACTTGTCCCGGGTCACTCTGGTATGGGTAGTTCTACTTCAAAAGCCTTGATATTGGCTCAAGATGCTTCGACTTGCTGCTGCACCACGACCTCATGTTCGGCAAACTCTTGGATTACTGCTTCATTGACAGGTCCCTCTAGACATTTTTCAGCTACAGTGACGACTTGCTCTAGTTCTTCTCCTCGGCCTTCAATCTCTGCAAATAGTTGGCAAGCCTCATCTTGTGTTGGTTGGAGCCTCTGAGGCACTTCCATGAATTTTCTCTGAATGGTGTGGACCTGTTGTTGAGAAATGCGTTGTTCTTGGGATCGCTTCATCCTCTCAACGACTGACAAGGGATTTAACTATGCGTGTACTATTTCTGCTTGCTTCTTTGCCTCCTGGAGCTATGACTCCAGTGCCTTCAGTTCAGGATCCTCAATGAGTCGCTCATAAGTTTGGGCACTATGATCACTTAGCTATTTACATTCCATGATGAGGGCCTTGATTCTCTCAACTATGCTTCGAGAAGTTGCTTCTCTTTGATCTCGTACATTCGGCAGAGTGTTGGGCACTGTTCGTAGCTCTAAGTATGTTATTATTTGTTGAAGCTATTGGATACCTTCCGCAAGTTGCGCTACCTGATGCTCCACTCGGTCTTCTTCCTTTGGCTCTAAGCCCATCACAAATCAAAGTGCTCTGTCAACTGCTTCTTTGACTCCAAGATGCTCTGCGAGAAACTTCTCTTTTTCTTGCTTGACATGTTCCCTCTCTTCTTCAAAATTGGCTTGAAGGTCATCCTTCTCCTTTTGTGTGACCTGACGTTTCTCTACCATTTCTTCTTGGGCTTGTTTTAGGGCCATTGTGGCCTATTATTTATCAGCATGTGCTCGACGAAGGTGAGCTTCAGTCACATCAGCTAGTCTATGGAGTTGGGAAGGCTCATCTCCCAACTCTGGTTCTTTTGATGGCGAGGGCGCAGTGGATACTGCGTAGATGGATTGAAGGGCCTGATGTACCCCTCTGATTTCAACCTCGATAATGTCATACATTTCCTCCTTATTGGCTTCATGTTTCTGCAAGATGTCCTGTGAGGCATCTCCAACAACTGTGATGATGAATTCGAAGTCATCTATAGTGATCACAGTCTACATCTTAGTCAAGGTGGCTATGGATTTCTTTCAGGAAGTCGGTTTTGTGGAGGAAACCTTCCTTTCCTTCAAGGGATCACCCTCATCAACAAGATCCTTAGGCGGTGTTACTTCGCCCTACTTTTGATGATCTTCTTTTCTGTGGGTCTCTTTTTGGTCTACTTCTTCATCACCCCCTCAGCCAGGTGATATTGAAGCAGTTTCTTCTCATGCACTACTCAAGTTTTGGACCTCTTTGGTCTTCTTCCTTCTATTGGGTCTAGGAGTATCCTTTGCTTCATGAGTGGTCTCAGGGCTGCCAATTAGTTCAAGGTCTGACATTTTTGTGGGGTCAGGGGGGATGAGGAGCTCTACATACCAGTCCTTGGTTATCTCTTCGAGGTCCTCCTCTGTGAGCTTGTAGTATGACTGAAGTTATTCTTTATGCTCATCTGCACACGTGGTGATATAAATGAAGTGTTGATCTGCGCGAAACTTCATGAGGGATCAGAATCGATGTAGGGTTTTTTGCGTCATATGAGGGACAACTTTGATAGCCCTCTTCATTGGAGATAATATGTATGAAATACTGCATTCAACTTCCATTGTTTTCCCATATCGCTCGAGTACCATAGCATGGTGCACTTCGCAATGAGAAGCTCGAATGGCTCAATGTGTGGGAAGTTTTCACCTTCTGACATCTCCCAAGAGGTAAATGCGATGAGGATCAGGAGCCAACTAAAGTGGAACTCATAGCCCTGATCCTGAGCTTCATGAAAGTCTAATTCTAGTTGGTTGACCAAGTACTTCACCCAGTTCATCTGGATTCCTTATACACATCTCCCGACGAGGTCAACAATGAATCCTATGACCAAGTATGTTCCTTCTTATGAGCTTTCCTGCGATCAGCTAGCAGGCTAGGTGAACTGCGCCATTCTAGATGGAAGATACCTTTTAGCCTCACGTTCCCTTTTATACATCACCATATGTGTCTTTGATATTCTGTGCCAATGCGCGATCTATATCCTTCCCTGGGTAGAAGTCCTACGGGTCGAGTCCCTCCATGCTCAATCTGGTGATCCTATGGATTAGTGTCGGATCGACTGTGATGCATCATTCTAGCCATAGGTAGCCGCCATGGTAACATGAGAGCAGGATCTTAACACACCTGTTAACCTCCTGGTGACTTCCAAAGTGTGGAATCTTCATTACATTCAAGAGGGTGGACTGCACGAGGTTCATAGTCCATGGATGGGGGATTATTTTCGAGTTCTTCCCCTTCGTCTTGGTCAAGTATTTGTAAGGAGCAAGCATATTATACGTCTTGCGGTCTCCTAGGTTGAAGTCGTTGAACTTCAATGTCGTGATCTTATCCTGTTGTGCTCTAACTACACATATCCCCTTTAGGAGGTACGCAGTAACCAAGGTATAATCAAAGTCTCTCGGGACACTGTCACGACTCATCGTCCCGGCCAGAGGTGGGATGTATTCAGGTAGGATGGTCGGGATTATCTTCATGTTTTCTAAGTCATCTCAGTGCTTGGTTCTCTTCTATGTTGCCAGTAGGGATGCTCTTGATCTATAA
The DNA here is from genome assembly GCA_000966675.3 of Picea glauca. Lineage (NCBI taxonomy): Eukaryota > Viridiplantae > Streptophyta > Pinopsida > Pinales > Pinaceae > Picea > Picea glauca. The sequence continues at coordinate 133,546 of JZKD02S2104098.1, forward strand.
GCAGTCGACAAAGAGTATTTCACTCCTCTTGTTGATGATGCTTGAATGCCTGCGGACATTACTTTTTTGGCCATGATATCAATTAGAACTTCTTCGATGGCTTTCTCAGCGACGTTGATCTCATCCAACATACACGCTTAGATCGGGTAACTCAGGTGGATGAATGAGTGCGCAATGCAACGGAATAAGTGTCGATCTCAATAAACACATTGCGGTAGGCTATAGCAATGAGTTGGCTTGGATACAATTCTCAAAAGTGTTCCTGGTGTAACAGTCAATGGACTAAGTAGGCACGAGGTAATGGATCTCTCCAACGGATGAGAGGCCTTCATTAATGTTGTTTTGTTCATTGTGGTGTGGTCCCAACGGTCTGATGGTGAGTCTTCGAGCCATTAATGTTGTTCTAACCATTCAATTCGTCGAGCTAATGGTTATAATGATTTCAACGACTATATTGCTTTTCCATGGCGAAATGCCATGTTGCGCTGTTCGGATATCCCAGTGAAGTTCCAGTCTTGCAAACCTTCCTTCTGTGAAGTCCCCTCTCGAACCTTCTGTAACCTTTCTATCTTTGTTCTCTTCTTGCTGAGATTTCTAGCCTTCTTCCCAGTGATCTTCGTCTCAGTATTCCTCTTTCCATTCTAATTCTTATCTCCTTTTGGCATAGTAACTTCGCGCTATTGAGATTCTTTCATAGGGTCAGAGAGTAATATGTCTTCTCTATCTGGGGTAGGTGTTCTACTCGTCTGTGAGTCTTCTTGTGTTCTTTCAACTTCGACATCCAAGTTTTTGGTTCTAAGTAGCTTCGATCTATGCTCCTATTCTTCAATCAAGTGTGTTATCCTCCTAGTCATAAAATCTCTTAATTCTTGCTTCTTCTGCTCTAAGACTTCTTCTTCTTTCCTTCTGGCCTGATCCGTTTCAATCCAAGTTTTTCCTAGTAATATAGCAAATGGGGCATTGTTCTCAATAAATTTAACAATCTCAAAATCTTCCTTTGTCGAGGTTCCATGAGCACTCATAGATATCTGGGTGAGTCTTCCACATAGGGTTATCAGCTTTCCTCTAAATAATCCTATTCCTCCCAATGAAGGAATCATAGCAGGATTTCCTAAAGTTTCCCAAGTTCTTTCTGTCATGATATTTACCTATGTTTCTTCATCCAGAACACAGTCAATGTCGAAGCCTCCTATTCTTGCTTCTATGCATTCTTTTTCTTGGAAGATCTCTGATAAGTTGATATTTTTGTGATCATTTAGGGTTTCTTTCATTTGTAGCAATACATTCTCTGATTCTTTTTGGGGTTCTGCCATGGTCTCAGTTTCTTGACCTCCCTTAGGGTTTTCTTTTCTCATATTCATTCTTTCGATCTTAGCAATCATTCTAGGGAAATCTAAAACTTCATGATCCATGGCTTTACAACAAAGACAATTAGGTCTTCTACCAAGGCATTCCTTAGCAAGATGTCCCAATCTTCTGCAACTGTAACAAAGGGTTATTCTTCTTTTTCTTTGAAATGATCCCCATCCTTTCCTGTACTAAGCACTAGGATCATAGTAGCTAACCTGCAAAAAATTATTTCTAGGGTCCTGCATCCATTGGTTAATCCGAACATTCTTTCTATCCATAGGAATACCATATCTTTCACTAATTTTTCTAGATCTACTCATATCAAACCTTCTTTCATCTAGATGTGCCCTACTTTTCAAGCTAGGAAAAATTTTCTCAAACATACCTAGATCCATACTTTTGAAACAAAAATTTCAACTTATCTTACCTTTTCAATCAAAACCTTTCACTATTCTTACCTTTATCGGAGCACAAAGCTTTATGATCTTACCTCTTTAACCAAAAATTCTTACTTTACTTTTATCAGAGAACAAAGCTTTCAGGTCTTACCTATTTTCTTACTTTTCGTCTTGGTACAGAGCTTCACAGGTCAAGTAGAATATTACACACTAGGGAAACAGATCTATGCACGGAGCTTTCTCTCCTTCAGTTCCCAACAATCACAGTTTCAGGTCCCGACAACAGAACCATTTGTTGGAACAGGGGCAAACTCAGGGGTCAACGCTTACAACAACGCACCAACAAAACCCTAACTACCGGCCCTTTCGGCAACACCTACGAAATAGATGAAGTCTCACCCGAGGTAGAGGCAGGGGTGGTTGCAGGACTCAGATGTCTGCAACCTTAGCTAGGAAACAGATATGTGATTGTAACACCTTAACAGAGGACTTAGCAGTTATAGTTCATTAATATTAATTCTTAGTTTATAGCACAACTAAACCCTAACAATAGATCAACACAGTATTCACACAGATCCAATAGATTCAAGCACTAAGCATACCAACATAGATCAGATCTAGCATTCATTCACATTATTCAGCACTAAGCTACCATATTAGATTGTTTTAAGCATACATCAATGCACTAAGCATACATAAACAAGAGAACAACCATAAAGCACAAAGAAACCACAACACGGGATATACGTGGTTCAACCCCACCCTGGGGATACGTCCATCAACTCTTCTTCTTTATTTCTTTCTATCAATCTTCTACATGCACAAAGCCATGATATCTTACTCTGTAGAGGACAAGAGATCTGTGTGCACTCCACTAGATCCTCCTTCCCTGAGTTACATCACAAATCCTCTTCATAGTCTCTTACAATCACTTACATTTAGCTCTGCAAGTTCTCAACATAGCATGAACAAAGCACTTACAAGTTTCACTTAGCACAATGTCTAGCCTCTCTTTGATCACATAGATCGAACTACTTCCTACATCGCCTAGATTTCTATTTATGCATTACAAAAAGGGCCTAAACATGGGTAAACCCATGGGCCTACATCGCCATACCCGTTACATAAGCCCAAAACCCAAAAATCCCTAAAAAGGGGCCAAGATCCCATGATCTCCGCTTTGACTTGCGCTCTGCCTTCAATAGCCTGTCGAAGTCCCAAAAGTAGGTCAAACATGACCAAGGATCCTCAAAACTTGTTCAAGGGCTAACACTCATCCACAAATGAAACAATTTCCTCCTCTTCAGAAACATCCTCAGTCATGGCCATAAAAAGATTTTGTTTCTTACACTTGTGCCCGAGAAAATATTTATCATGACAATTATAACAAAGACCCTTAAATTAGCGTCCAACCATTTCGCTCTGGGTTAATTTATGGATCTTGAGGGGAGTTGAAAAAGGGGAGGGATTGGTGAGTTTAGGATGAGGAAGAAAGGATGGTTTTCAGATCTAGGAGGATACAATTTGTTGTGCTTCCTTGTCTCATTGAGTAGTTTCCAACCATGTCTCGGGGCATGCCATGAGAACATGAGAAAGGATTTCATCTTCTAGGTTGTTGATAAAGAATTCCTTGAAGAAGGCATATGGCATACCCTCCATTCTGAAATCCAAGTTATCAAATGATGTGATAAAGCCTACCACTATCCAAGAATACTTCAACTTGGTCAAACAGCTGAAACGGTGGGTGTCAAAGTCAAAGAGGTCATAAAGATCTGCAACAAACTATGTTCAAGTAACATACCCTTTGCATGCCTTTCTATGTCATTGCCACCATTTCCAACATTCTGGATTCATATATGGGATACCATAACGGAGCTTGGCTAATTCATTAGTAATTCCATGCAAAGAGAAATAATGTTCCATTTGAGTGACCCAGCCTATGGGATATAGGCCATCAAATTTATTCACCTCAATTATGGGAAGGCGTGGGTCTCAAGGAAGGTGGTTGGAATGAGGAACTTGGTAATGGGAAGAGTCATGGTCTTCCTGATAGGATGGTTGTTCAGAAGGGGAAGGGTTCAGAGAACAACCCATCAATTGGTCAACTGAGTCTTTGATGTCTTTGATGTTGGCACATTGGTCCTGGAGGGTTTTAACAGATGAATTGAGAGTCTTGATGTCCTCCTTGTTCTGGATGTTGTCAGTAATCAATGTATTGAGTTCTTGGAAGCAGGTGGCGGCCATATGGGTAGAGGTAAAAAATGGTCAGGAAAATGGGATAGGTGGTGAATAAGGGTGTCAAGAAGGGTGGTTGGGACCACTGATAATAATGGTGACAAGTGATAGGTACCACGGTGATCAGGGCGAAAAGGAGAATGCAATGAGATAGGGACCAAATAAGGGTGTCAGGAAATAGGTCAGGTCCACTAAAAAATGTATTAAAAATGATAGGTACCACGATAATCATGGTGAAGAGAGGAATCCAATGGGATAGGTCGCAAATAAGTGTGCCAATGGGACCACTATACTCTCTTTTTTTACTCCTAGGGAGTTATACTCTGATCTGAATAATACTACAATGTCAAAATTCCCAAATTCTTAATAGGAAAAAGGCAATGTCCAAATGTCCAAATTCTGAATAAGAAAAATCTTGTTTGTTCCCTTTCTGTTTTGTTTGTGTCCCAGGGGTTAAGGTTTTTCAGGGTTTCTATAGGAAAGGTTTTTTCCTATGCTATATCTCTCTGATATACGTGTGGGGTCGAATAGTAGTTCTTGGCCCAATATCTCAAGGCACCAACGAAGGAGGGTAGACTGTATCCTTAGCCCTACTACTCGTTTACCCACGTACTAGAGAGTATCTTCCTAAGTGTTGTTCTCGGTGGCACTATAGTAGTCAGGCGGACAATTAATTGATCTACACATGATTTCAGGACACCTAGGCCAATCCATATATCGGTGTTGTCTAATGCGCTACAACTCGAAGGGTTACTAATAGGGGTTACAAGGGTGGCCAATAATGTGCACTTAAATACCACTTGTAGTTCCCGTGTGTATGCTTCCACGACCATGGATTTATGCGTTGAAGGACATATCTTTGTAGCTTAAAGATGTTGAAATACATCTCTACCTGGAAAACAAATTACCCACGATTACTGCCAAGGAAAGTGCTCTGATACCACTTGTTAGGTACCATATCTATTATAATAGTATAAGCAAAAATATTGCAGTGAATAACAATGAAATAGCAACAGAAAATAGAAATACTACAGAGAATAATAGTCGAATAGCAAAACAAATGGATCCATAACACCATAATAATACCTTTATTGATAGGAAACAATGTTCACTTGCCTCTTTGAGGGGCAACCTCTAGTAGAGTAGAGCTCTATTACAATAATTCTCAAGACAAAACTTTTCATACCACAACTCCTATATACTAAATATATCTACCCAAAAGAACAATCTAGAGGAAGATCCTTCTAGAAGCGAAAGATTTTATTAGGTCTTCTTACATTTGAATTATTCTTCCTTGTTACTAGGCCTTATTAATATCGTCCTTTATGACATGGAAAATATATTATTCTACCTATGTGAGGGGTTAGGGAGGTTAGGTCCCTAACAAATTCAGTATATCCTATTTTTTTTTAAATCTGTGATGGCTCGATAATTTAGCCTCAAAGGCAATGATTAGGGGCTTCAACTACAACCCCTCATAGGAAGCAATAACTTGTGAAGAGATTATGGGTTCCTTGCCTAGTTTAGAGATCAAAGGCCTAGAACTAGTCGCACCCTTAACTCTAACCTTGGAGACAACTAGACCTTTTCCTTTCTTTACTATTTAAGTCCAAACACCATCTAAAAAGATAAAACTATTTAAATCATTAAAAACAACAATTCATCAACAAAAATCTCAACCAAACTCTACATTATAACACTTTTTTAATAATAATAATAAAATAACATTTTATATTAATTATTAGGTATCTCAAATCCATCATATAATCCGTAATACAACACGTTTCTACTTTCCTTTTTGTTTTAAATGGTTTCAATAATCGTTTGACACATAATTCCATTTAATAACCGAACTCGGTAAATATATGTTTTAAAATATAAAGTTAAATTTTATGTTATAAAATATAAATTTAAGGGTGACATCATAACCATGGGTGGAAAAATCCGAAAATGTATTTAGAATAAGATTTAAAGATTTATATAAATATATAAGAAAGAAAAAGTAAGTCGAGCATGCTTCTCGTGCTTTAAAGATAATGATGGTTCGTGAGTTCTATCAAACGCCTCACTAACCACAATAAT
>JZKD02S2104098.1:159953-179395 GCA_000966675.3 Picea glauca
CCCATGTGTAGGGGTGTTTGGAATTTTACATGTGCATGATGTGAATGATCATTCAGTTGACAACCTCGGTTTGGCCATCCGTCTGGGGGTGGAAGGAAGTGGCTTTGGTGAACTTGGTGTCCAACAGTGACCAGAGGCTCGACCATAAGGTGTTGAGGAACCGTCTATCCCAATATAAGATAATGGTTTATGGGATCCTAGTGTACCCACACTCGTTCAAAGAATATCTTGGAAGTGGTCTCCACTGTGATTCTCTTCTTGGAGGCATCCAGAATCTCCATCTTAGAAAAGTGATCAAAAATCAAAAAAAAATAGTCATTTCCATACGTGATGGATGGAAGTCATAACATTTAGGTCAGATGGATTCCCAGAACCTTTCAAGAGTAGGAAGAGGAGTGTACAAGCCTTTTTTCTCAATGGTCGGTTTGGAAATAATGCAGGAGGTGTAGGACCAGATATACTTGCTGACATCCTGTCGAAGTTTCATATAGTAGAAATGTTGTTGTGGTACTGCCACTGTCTTTTCCACACTGAAGTGTCCTGCCACCCAACTATAGTGGGATTCCCAAATCATCTTTTCTCACTCGTTTGATGGAACGGAGAGACAACCCATATGACATAGCATCCCATCCTGAAGATGGAAATTAATGGCAGTTGTGTTTGTGCCCAACATCTAGTAGGTGTTGGAGAAGTCAAGATCTGTCTCATATAGGTGGGGCCATACATATATCTCATGGCCACAAGAGTCAAGCACCGTGGTGAGTGTATCGAATGGAGGTCGGCTGAGGAAATCCATGACTCAGTTGGTACTTCTTGTTTTATACTTTATTTTGAGGTGGAACTGTTGTAAATATGTAGACTATTTATGATTAAGGTCATTCTGCAATTTTACTTGTGTCTGCATGAACTGTAGCAGCTTATGATCTGTGTAGATGACCGTCTCCTTCCTGAGAATGTAATGCCTCCAATGGCGATAGGCTTGAATAACGAAGTACATTTATTTGTTTTATGTAGGGTACTTATGGATGACATCTGATAGTGTCTCACTATGATAGGCCATGGGGTGGTCATGCTGAGTGAGGATTGTTCCCACAACATAGTCTGAAGCATTTGTCTCGACCTCAAAGGGTTGTTGCAGGTCAGGTAATGAAATAATTGGGGTTGAGCACAAGCGTTGCATCATATCATTGAATGTTTGTTGTTGGGACATTCCCCACATACATTTAGCCTTAACACTGCCCCTGGTTACTTTGTTGAGGGCCCATGCAATATGGTAGAATCCCAACATGAACTTGTGATAAAAATTGTCAAGGCCTAAGAAGCTATGAAGCTCAGTGAGTGTGGTTGGGGCTGGCCAATCACGGATGACTTGGATCTTGAAGGGATCCACATGTACACCATGAACATCAAGAATATAGCCTAGGTATTAGACCCTCTCCATGCCGAAGGAACATTTTTCCAAGTTGGCATATATCTTGTGTTGTCGCAAAGTGTGTAGAACATGTTGAATATGTTGTAAATGTTTCGGCCAAGTCTTGTTGTAGATGAGGATGTCATATAGATACACCACTAAAAAAATGTTAGTGAAAGGATACAAGATATCATCCATCATCCTCATGAGAGTTGTTGGGGAATTTTTCAAACCAAACGGCATGACCAACCATTCCAAAAGACCTTATTTTAACTTAAAGGCAATCTTCCATACATTTGTCTTCTCTATTGGGACCTGATGGTAGCCAGACTTCAAATAAATCTTACTTAAGTATTTGTCCCCCTTGAATTGATCAAGGAGATCGTCGATTCAGGGAATCAGGTACCAGTTCCTGACTGTGATTTTTTTTAGGTCCCAGTAATCAATGCAGAGTCGTCAGCTCTCGTCTTTCTTCTACACTAGGATGATTGGGATTCCACAAGGTGATGAGCTAGGTAGGATGTGCCAATTGTGGAGAAGTTCTTGGATCTGACGTTTGATCTCCTAATTTTCTAACAGAGAGCAGCAATAGACTAGCCCATTGGGTAGCGGTGTGTCGGGGGTCATATCGATGGAATGCTTGACCTAACAGTGCATAGGTACCCCATTAGGTGATGAGAATATGTCTTTGTATTATTCTACGACCTTATATACTTAATTTTGTTGCATGGAGAGGTCAGGTGTGGAGGTCATGGATGTGGCTGCAACCTTTCACTCACTCTGAGAGAAAATCATGAAGAAGACAAACTTCTCGGCCTAAGAAATGACCTTCCTGCATTGATTGACCAAGATCAAGAAAATAGCACTAGGTGGGACTACCTCGGGTATCCTGTACAATTTCTTGTTCAAAGTAATAGTAACATTGCAAGGCCTAGACTCATATACAACATGAAGTTTCCATAAATGAGGTTGGCCCAAAAGAAATTCACAAACTACAAGGGGAGAAACATCACACAATACCTCATCTTTGAATGGCTTGATTTTGTACAACAAGCGACATTGTTGGCTGATGCGAAGATCGCTTCCTTGGTGGAGACATCCCATAATTTAGGGATGTGGGTGTGGCATTGTCGATAGGGATAGTCACTTGATGACCTCTGCTGAGATGAGGTTCTTTCTGATACCGCTATCAATGATGAAGTGCAACGAAGTTCCTTTCACCCACATCTGTGAATGAAAGAAGCATCCACCTTCCTCTGGCTCATTGGGTTCACTGGGCTAGATCTTGGTAGTAGAAATGGTGGCACTGGGTTCTATGTTAATGATCTGCCTCCTCTTTTTTGGTTCTAACTCATATCCAGAGCCTACATATGATTCAGAGCCTACATTTTACCTCAGTCACCAATGACTGCTTTGAGTGACAATCAACAGTGTTATGCTAGGGGCTCTTATGGAAGTCACACCACTTCCTAGTATTATTCTTTGTCTTTACATTGTCCTTCTTTGCTTTCATCTTGGACTGGTGATCCTGAGGTTTCCCATATTTTCTCTTTCCTTTGTTCTATGGGTTGGGGATTCCCTTTCCCTACTTCTGTTGTGAGGGGTTCTCAGACCCAAACTTCTACGTCTTTTATTTAAGCTTCTACTCAATTTTGATGACATATTGATAGGTCGCGCCCAAGGATGAGATGTCAAAAAACTCCATTTTTGTATGGATGTATCTATGCAGACTTTCGCAGTGTTTGAGCACCATATTTCACTCAGAATATTTGATACCGATCTTGGTGTGCAAGGTATGGCATACATTGGTGAACTCTGGCACTTTTTGGTCTCTTTCCTGTTGCAGTGTGGTCCATCTTGTATACAAGTCATCATAACTTCCAATAAGGTAGTATTGTTCCTTAATAGCATCCCTGAAGGAACCCCAAGTGGGTGCAACTGCAAATAATGTGGATCCCTCTATTTCCTTTTTCTCACAGAAAGTCTCCCACCAATATTTGACATGGGGGGTGACCTTGAGGATAAGAAATGTAATCGTTTCTCTATAGGAAAATTTGTGGATAGAAACATACCCTTCTAGAAGGTTTAACCATTTATCTACGACATCCGCATATATTTTCCCTTCAAATAAAGTAATATAAAATATGATATGTACCTTGAAGGGGGAAACACCTCCGCTTGAGGTGGATGTGTCGCTTGTTGACATTCGTCGAAGGATTTGTGCAAAGTTGTCCATTATCATGTTCCTCTGTCGCTCGAGGGCTTCCTCGAGAAATTTTTTGAAAGGATCTCTTGTCCCATCATATTTATTTTTTCCCACCATGGAAATTTTCTTGGGCGTGTGAGAGCAGTTTTCCTCAAGAGAAACAAGCTCGAGACCCAACTCTCTATACTTTGATCACGTTGGGGACATGCACTAAACAATGACAAGGAGAAAACCAATCTGATACCACTGATCTGGATTTATGAGTGGAACAAAATGAAAACACAAAATTATAATATTAACATAGAGGAATAGTGAATAATAACATAGATACAATAAAACTTGACTTGTATTAAATAAGAAATATGTTGAAACTGTAAAATGCAAACTCAAAACTAGCTTGCTAGAATGGTGGTAGATTATCTCTGAGAAGAGATGTGATGGATACACTCATTCACAAGAATATGAGTACAATGAGGATCCAAAGGCCTTTTTTACAATAAAAATGAATGCCAAAACCCTATACATCCAAAAACCCAGCCCTAGGAGATGAAGCACCAAAAGTCATGTGGGCCCCATTGGGGTAAGTTGGTACTTCAACTTCCCAGGGTCATAACTTTTGCATACACTATCCATTTAGGATACACGATATCTCATTGGAAAGGTATTGATGAGGATATTCATTTCATAGGATTAATAAAAGACTTCCGCTATCATTGAGGTGCCATATCATGAAAAACGTCGCTTCGGCCCTCAAAATGGCTCCGAAAGTTTGGGACCCAAAAAACTGCTAAAAATAGTAAGTTTCCAAAAAATTGTTTTGACCCAGTTGGAATAGGTGGGTTGCCACTGAGATCCTCCTGAATCAAATGCATAAGGGTTCACTGAAAGAAAAGATGTCATCATTTCAATGGTTTTGGCATGTAGAAAAATAATTTCATTTTACATGAAACCTTATCATTTGTAATGATTATATTTACAGGTTGGCATTGATTAGATAGGATGAATGTGGTAGATGGTGGTTAATGTCATGATTCTCGACGAGAAAAATGAGAAAATGAAAAATCATGTCAATGTATGAAATCAGATTGTATGTACATTATCATCATATCAATTTCATATTGATATCATTTATAACAGAAATGATGGAATAGCAATGTGATATGACTTCGGGAAATCATGAGTGCAGTGAGGTGATCAGAGTGCTTTGATGTAGTTACGCTAGGAAAATTTGAAATTGCATTTTTAATGTATGTTGCATGTTTGAGAATCAACTCTTTATTTTCATCAAGTAAATAAACATTAGAGAACTATTACTTTGCATACGTATTACCTTGTTGCTTGAATAATATGGTTATGAAAAATGATGTTGTTGTAATCTCATTGAATGTTGATCATTATGCACACTTGTTGAAATTTTCTTCAATTACCAGAATCTTCTGTTATTACAAGAAATGACTTCAATTTTCTGCTAAAATACAGGAAATGAAAGTGTTCCTCTGTTGCAATAAACTGAATTTTTGATGTTGCTATAGAGGAAAGAAAAATTATGATAGAGATTAAGGATGAAGTAGGCACCAAAAGAGAGAATGTAATATGAAATTGATATGTACTGTGGAACCAAAATAATTTTTTTTTCTCTACCTCACTTGAAATTATGGAAACTATTGTTGTTCTTCCCCACTTGTTGCTACTCTCCCCCACACCGAGATCTTTGCATGTCCTCATGAAAATGAAGTAAGGAATTTGATATGTGTAGGGATACTCTTTAACTGTGCTTGAGGGATGAGTGCACTTCGTGAAATCTTGAGCTAACATATGAGAGCGAGTCTTGCTAAAGTTGACGTCATACAAGAGGGATATTAAGATCTAAAAATGATGTACACTTGAATCCAAAGGAAAGTTGAAGTGTTGTATGTTGCCTCACTTGAAGATTTATTTTTTCTCTTACTTGATATTCTAAACAATAAAAAGGGTTTTGATGTGTTGCTACTATATAAAATCCCTTGAATAAATCATATAACCAATGCATCCTCAGTAGTTGACTTTAAGTACATTGACCAAGGATTTGGGCTTTGGCTGTTCAGAGTTGAGGCAGTTTGATGAATCATGGAAGTGTCTCAACATCATTCTGAACAAAACCTAGATGATGGAACTCATCCCCAACGGGAACTACTATATATATCATCAAAGTGATATCATATTTTTGTAAATTAAAAGCTACAGTAATTCCGGTAATAAAAACCTGTAGTTCTGCTAGTTATTGGAATTATGGAAAATTGAACAAAATATGCTTCATAAATGTGCCTTTAAATCCTTCATTTTTATTTTTTTCTAAAAATTATGCCCAAGTCTTATTCAAATTATTGCATTATACACAAAACCTGTGTTTCAAAATTTCCTAATTTGGTCCCATTGGTTTGCAAATGATGTGCAAAGTTTGTCCCTAAAAACAACTTGCTACAAGAAATTTGTAGTTTGCTACAGGAATTCGTGTAATTGAACAGATTTCTAAATTATGCCAAATGTGGAACCCCTGAGTTTTGAGGAATGACTTCTTTGACTGGGGAAAAGGGAAAACATCTAGGATTTGAAGCATAATATCATTTTCTGAATCTTGAATTATGCAGGGGAAGAAATTCTTATAAACTTTGAACATTGAAATACTGATAATTTGAAAGAATATTACAGGAAATTCGCATAGACTCTGAAATTCCTTGTAATTGGATTTCTTGACTTATTGATGAATTCTACTCATCGATACTTGATTTTCAAGTAGAGTTCATGCTTAGTTGCACCAGTAACCTAGTTTTCACAACTAAGATTATTTTTCTCTTTACTTTTTATTTATTTTTTATACTATCCTACTCTAATTGAAAAGGAAAAACCTCTTTCAAGTGTAGGAATACTTCCATTGCATCCATTCACGTAGAAATATATCTATTGTACTCATATCCAAATCTGAAAAATATACCTTAATGAACACTAGGATATGAGAGGTCACTTGTTCACATGGATTCAGTGCCAATAATTGTTGAAGAATGGAGTGTTCAGGCTCGATGATTGTCTTGAACCAAGATTCAATGTAACCTTGATTTCCTAGGCTTCGTTGTTCAATATCTTCCATTATTGTTCCATACAAGTCATTTGAGATGTACTCCTCATACATAGAATTTGGTGATAGACATGCAAGAAACTCTTCAATTTCATGTTCCAACATTTTCTCTTCAATAACTAATGTTTGTGACTCTTAAGGATCTTTCTTGATGCGATCATGGGTTCTCTACTCTTATTGAAAATATATTCTCTTTAGTTATGGCTCTGACATTGGAAAAAGGATTGAAGAAATTCCTTGCAATGATGAGCCCTTCTTTGCTCAACAATTTCTTGAAAATATTCAAGCTCTTTTGTTGGTCAAGATATTTTTCTCATGAATGGATTAGTGTATGGGGAGGGGGGTTTGCAGAAACAAATACTTCTCTATATGAAAGAAATAAATGAAATCAACAACAAGTGCACCACACCATCAAAACTTAAAGAAAAATTTGATCATGTGTTTGAATTCCCTCACGCTACTAAGACTAGGTTTTCACTAGGATGCCTGTTGACATGAGTTAGGTTTTCTTTCCATGAAAAAAAAAACTCATATAAAAGGAAACACACTTACAGTAACAACATGACGAGGGATCGAAGATACCCACTAAAGTGTATGCATAGGTTCCTACCTCTTGTATTGTCGTTTCTCCTCCTCCAAGTCGTAAAGCTTGGAAAAACAAACAAAAAACAACAAAAATACTAAGGACCTAACAAAATCAGAAAACTTGCAAGAAGAAAAAAAAGAAATCAAGTAACTTACAACTAAAAAGAAACAGAAAACTTGTAATTTCAAAAGTAATTCCTTTAGTTCCTCCTCTACAACGATGCCAAATGTTGGGATGATCTAGTGGTATATATTCATTGGCATTTAATTATCAATTGGGGTAGGTAAACTTGTGATACATTGGCACAATATGTGTAGAACTAATCTTGAAATTGCCTAAGAACTCCTATTAAAACCAAAGCAGTAAAATGTCATACTCACAAATAGAAATTGGTTCTTTTGTTCATGATCACTCCAACTTGACCGTCTATGGTAGGGATTCATATCAAAAGTAAATCATTCACTTCTTCAAAGTGTTTCTACTTGCAAAGGAACTATGTTTTAGTCAACCAAGCTTCAAGGCCAACAAGGGTTAATTTGCAATGTAAGTTAAAATGTTGAATGAAAAGTAAATTGCAATAAGGAAATGAGTTGACAAGAAAGACAGAAAGGAATAGCGGACATAGTTCAACTCTGAGCATATTCATGTGATGATTGTTTGTATGGCAGGGTAGATTAAATATCAACCAATCAAGTTGTCTTTGACATCAATATCATAAACAATTAAACCACCATACTCAGGTTAACATTGTCAGTACACTATATTAATCTATAGGAAATTATAACAACAAACATGCATTTACAACAAATTTGCATCTATAGGAAATTACAACAAATGTGCATCTATAGGAAATGAATGCTAGTGAAAACTACTTCTAAAACAACTTTGAAAGTATAAAACATACCAGGGGGCCCTCCTGGAATATGTTGTTAACTAAATTTCAAACTATTTGAAAATATATAAAACATCAACTTAAAAGAAGAACTCCATTATATTTAGTTGATCCAGGTGGATATCGATGGCCACCCACCTATTCCCACTAGCTCAAAATAGTCTTCTGGCAATTTACTATTTTTAGCATTTTTTCGGTTCCTAAACTTCTGGGGCCAATTTGAGGGCCTAGATAAAGTTTTTTTTGGATCAAGCACCTTGATTATGATCAAAGGCTCTAATTGAGCTCCAAAATGAATCTCCTTGATGATATATTTACAACAAGATATCGTGCGCACCTAACGAAGATTGTAAGTCACAGTTCCGCCCCGAGGAAGTTGATACACCAAACTACCCAAAACAGTGTCCACAAAATTGTTGGTTTTTCATCTTCCATGGTTAGGGTTTTGGATTTTATTTATGTTAAAAAGGCCTTTAGAGCCTAATTGTAATCATATTCTTCTAAATGATTGTATCTATCTCATCTCTCCTCAGAGATAAGCTGGCACCATTCTAGCGAGTCTTTCACTCTGTAATTTTATAGTCTATACAGTTTTCTCATTAATAGAAATTGTGTATTATTGTATATCTGTGTTTATATATATGATATATGTTTGTTATATTATTGGATATCTAATATATCTTTGTACATTTATTTATTATATCTTTGCTCTCATTTCGTGCCAAAAATAATTTGAATCAGTGGAATCAGAGTAGGTTGCTCTTGATCATTTTTCAGTGCATGTCCCCGACGATGTCCGAGTATAGATGGTTGGGTCTCGAGATCGTCTCTTTTGAGTAAAATCACCCTCACACGCCCAATAAACCCTCCATGGCATAAGAAAATAAAAACGATGGAGAAGAATATTATATTAATATGTTGCTTGAGTAATCTCTCACGCGATAGAGGGACGGAATGATGGAGAATTTCCCCCACATCCTTCAATGCATGTCAATAAAAAGAGGGGCATATTCATCAAGCATCCACTTTGGAGGAACTTTTCCTTTCAAGGTACAAGTTAATTTTTATATTTCCATATTTGAAGGATAGATATATGTAGATTCCCTGGAAAATGGTTAAATCTGCTAGACGGTTATTTCTCTGTTCACAATTTTCTCGATAGGGAAAAGATCACCTTCGCACTCCTTAAGGATCTCCCTCATGTCAAAAATTGGTGGGAAACTTACTAGGAGAAAAGTTCCACAAAGGATTCTTGAATATATGGGGCCAAGCCCAGTTTGGATTTTTTTGTGGATGCGGTCAAGGAGTAATATTACCATGTTGGTAACTATGACGACCAATACATGAGATGGACCACACTATGGAAAGAGAGGGGAAAAATAGTACCAGAGTTCACAAATGATTTCCATATATTGCACACCAAGTTGGGTGTCAAATACTCTGAGTGACATCTGGTTCTGAAATATTGTGGGGTTGTACATAGGTACATCCAAACCGAAATGGATTTCCTAGACATCTCATAACTAAGAGTTGCATATCGATATGTTTTCAAAATCGAGAAGAAATTTAGGCACCAAAACAAATGGTATTTCGGGTCTACAAATCCACCACAACCAAATCATAATAAATATGACCCTAACAAATAGCCTCTATAAAACCATCCTAAGACACAAGAAATGAAGGGTAACTGAAAGATGAAGGGTAATTGGAAAGTGGTGTGATTTCCACAAATATCTCTGGCACAACACTGATGAATGTCGCTCAAAACATTCATTGGTGGCCGAGATCAAAGACAAGGAGCTAAACCTGGATTTGGAATATGGTTCAGAAAATAATGGGAAAAGATAGACCATCAATGCAGTCCCTACTACTATTGGCACGACTGCAACAATTCAACCAGAAGAGCTAGTAGATCCTGAAGAGGGGGAGTGCCTTTTTCATTCACAAATGTGGGTGAAGGGGACCCCGTTGCATTTTATTGTTGATAGTAGAAGCCAGAAGAACCTCATCTAAGAAGATGTCGTCAAACAATTGGGATTATTGACAACACCACACCTACAGCCATACAAAATTGGGTGGCTTCGCCAGGGATGAGACCTTTGTGTTGGCCAACAGTGTCTATTTTCATACGACATCCAACTCTTAAAGGATGAGGTATTATGTGATTTTTCTCCACTGGATGTCTATAATGTTTTTTTGGGCCATCCATATATGTGCAAGCGCCATGCTATTTATGAGTCTCAACCTCATGGTGTCATTGTTAATATGGGAGGTCATGTCTATAGGATATCAGAGGTAGTTCCAACTATTTTCCCACCTAAAAAGTGCTGCAAGGTAGTATCTCATACTACAAAATTCATCTTCTTCACAGTCTATTCAAAAGGTGAACAGAATAACACTACAACCACTGCAACCTTAGTACAAGCACCTTTTGTCCAGCAGAAGCAGGTCGAAAATATTGAAGAAAAGTGCAAGGATTAATTATGAAAATAGGCATCTCATGTAGCCATACTGGTTAAAAATTTCCAACCCTTCCTTCCACAGGTTTGTGACAACCTTCAATAAGCTAAGCAACACAACTTCTCCAACAAGGAAAGAAACTCATCAAGGTGCAGATTCAACAAATTATTTCCCCTCTCCCACAGGAACTCAATGAAATGGATACCATTTATTCCTAAGGAGGGAGGATTGATCCAAGTGGATATCGGTGGACACCCACCTATTCCAACTAGCTCAAAAAATTCTTTTAGAAATTTACTATTTTTAGTAGTTTTTCGGTTCCTAAAATTCAGGGGCCAATTTGAGGGACTAAATGATTTTTTTTAGGATTGATCACCTCAATGATAGCTGAATACTTTGAATAAGCCCCAAAAATGAATCTCCTCAATGATACTTTTCCAATGAGCTATCATGTGCCCCTAACGGAGATCGTATGCCAAAGTTATGCCCCTGGGAAGTTGAAACTCCAAACTACCCAAAACGGGGTCCACAAAATTGTTGGCTTTTCATCTTTTGGGGTTAGGGTTTTGGATTTTCTTTATGTTAAAAATGAATTTAGAGCCTCATTGTAATCATATTCTTGTGAATAATTGTAGCCATCACATCTCTCCTCATAGAGAAGCTGACACCATTCTAGTGAGTCTTTCACTCTGTAATTTTACAGTCTGTACATTTTGTTCATTAATAGAAATTGTGTATTATTGTATCTCTATGTTTATATCTATGATATATTTATATTATATTATTGGATATTTTATATATCTCTGTACATTTATTTATTATTTCTCCTCTCTCATTTCATGCCCAAAATAATCCAGATTAGTGTTATCATAGCATTTTTTTCAGTGCATGTCCTTGACGAGGTTTGATTATAGCAAGTTGGGTCTCAAGATTGTCTCTCTTGAGGAAAATTCCTCTCACACACCCAAGAACCCTCCATGGCAGAAGAAAATAAAAAATATGGAGTAGAATATTCTATCAATTTGTTTCTTGAGCAAGCTCTCACGCGACAGAGGGACGAAATAATGGAGAATTTTTCCCACATCCGTCAATGCCTGTTGATAACAACATGCGTGTATTCATCAAGAAACCACTTGGAAACACCCCAAATTTCAAGATACAAGTTAATTTTGATATTCCCATATTTGAAGTACATATAGATGCAGATGCCCTAGAAAAATGGTTAAATTTGCTATAAGGTTATTTCTTTGTTCACAATTTTTCCGACATGGAAAAGATCACCTTCGCACTCCTGAAGGCTCTCCCCCATGTCAAACATTGGTGGGAAAATTATTGGGAGAAAATTTCCACAGAGGGTCTGGAATATATGGGGTCAAGCCCACTTGGTATTTTTTTGTGGATGCTTTCAAGGAGCATTATTTCCCCATTGGTAACTATGACGACTAGTACATGAGATGGACCACACTGCGATAAGAGAGGGGCCAAACAGTACTAGAGTTCATAAATAATTTCCATAACTTGCACACCAAGATGGGTATCAAAGACTCTGAGTGACATCTAGTTCTGAAATACTGTGGGGCTTTGCATAGGTACATCCAAACCGAAATGTATTTCCTAGACATCTCATCACTAGGAGTTGCCTATCGATATGCGGTAAAAATCGAGCAGAAATTTAGGCACCAGAAAAAACTGTATTTCAAGTCTGCAATTCGCCACAACCAAAGCATGATAAAGACAAACCTAACAAACATCCTCCAGAAAACCATCCCAAGCCACAGGAAAGGAAGGGTAATGGAAAGACGAAGAAGGACACTGGAAAGTGGTGTGATTTCCACAAAATCCCCTGGCACAACACTAATGAATGTCGCTCAAAATAGTCATTGGTGGTCAAGATCAAAGACAAGGAGCCAAACCCTGATTCAGAATATGATTCGGAAAATAATGGGAAAAGACATATCATCAACACAAACCCCACTTCTACTATCACGACCACAAAAATTCAACCAGAAAAACCAACACCTTTTTCATTCACAAATTTGGGTGAAGGGGACCCCGCTGCATTTTATTGTTGATAGTGGAATCCAGAAGAACCTCATCTCAACAGAGGTTGTCAAACAATTGGGATTGTTGATGAAACCACACCCGCAACCATACAACATCTGGTGGCTTCACTAGGGATGAGACCATTGTGTCAGCCAACAATTGAGATTGTCATACGACATCCATCCCTTCAAGGATGAGGTATTATGTGATGCTTCCCCACTGTATTTCTATAATTTTTTGTTGGACCAACAATATATGTGGAATCGCCATTCCATTTATGAGTATTGACCTCATAGTTTCATTGTTAATCCAAGGGGTCATCTCTACAGGATACCAGAGTTAGTTCCAACTACTGTCCCACCTAAAAAGTGTCGCAAGGTAGTATCTCATACGAAAAAATTCAGTTTCTTCTAAGTCTATTCAAAAGGTGAAAAAAATAACACCACAACCAGTGCATCCTTGGTACAAGTGCCTTCTATCCAGCAAAAGCAGGTCGACAATATTGAAGCAAAGCGCAAGGATTCCTTCTACATATAGTCATCTCATGTAGCCAAACTATTTAAAAATGTCGAACCCTTCCAGCCACAAGTTCGTGACAACCTTCAACAAGATAAACACCAAAACTTCTTTAGCAAGGAAAGCATCTCATCAAGATGCAGATTCAGTAAACGCTTTTCCCTCTCCCCTGGGAAATCAACGCAATGGAGACAATTTATTCCTAAGGAGGGAGGATTGATACATGTGGATATCGATGGCCACCCACCTATTCCAACTGGATCAAAACAATCTTCTGGAAATTTACTATTTTTAGTAGTTTTTCGATTCCTAAACTTCTAAGGCCAATTTGAGGGCCTAAATGAAGTTCTTTTGGGATCAATCACCTCCATGATATCTGAATACTTTGAATGATCCCCCAAAATGAATATCCTTGACTATATCTTTCCAACGAGCTATTGTGCACCCCAAACGAAGATCGTATGCCAAAGTTATGCCGTCGAGAAGTTGATACACCAAACTACCCAAAACGGGGTCCACAAAACTCTTGGATTTTCTGTTGAAGGTGAATCCCCCTATGGACAAGTGGATTCCCTCTTGGTCTCTAGAATCCTAAGGCCAAGACAGAAAAGTTCTTAACATGGACACTGACTTCCTTTTAGATTTAATCAAAATAATAAATGAAAGAGAAGGAGAAAGATATGTACCTTATTAGTGATGCTCGTCCTTGCAAAGTCATGGATGAGCTTCAATCCTGAGCTCCTTGATAGATCCTTTAGGACAAACAAAGGTATAAGATACTTCCTACTCTAATGATATTAGTTCAATCATAGATCCATTGACTGCAGACAAACTCATACGAAACAGGCACAAGTTTGAAAGAAACAGGCCAAGCATTGATTATTAATGAGAACAAGTAAAGATACTTACAATCCTTTGAATGAAGGTGCAATAGCTTCTTCCAATTCTCCTTGTCCAACCCCTTTGCTCAAGTAATATCCACCGATTGCTTTGATGGAATCTCACTCATGAGATCATAAGTTTCACATCTCCAATCTTTTCCATGTAAATACCTTCTTATGAGATCATAAGTTAGGTATAACTCTCAATCTCCATGGTATCTTTCACCATGAGAAGGTCTCCTTATATAACCTTGGAGAGGTCCAACCACTTGAGATATATTTGGGATGATTTGAGGATTCTTCTCCTTCAGTTGAGGATCTCCCCTAAGATCATGCATTGACCATCTATTTGAATCCAACTACCTTAAGGAATTGAGGGATTCTTCCTTTATTTTCCTCAACAAACCCAGAATTTGCTAAAAAAAGGGTAGCACTCCCCCAAAAGGGTGCACGGGGAGCTCAAGCACTCCCCTAAAGAGGCTCAGGGAGCACCAACACTCCCTGACAGTGGGTAGGGGAGTGCTCCTCTCCAAAATTTAGTTTTTGAGTGTTTTTTCCATGGCAAAAGGTTTGTACTCCCTGTCAAGTGACTTCTCTTCTTCAAAACTAGTCTTTGGGGTGTTTTATGTGTATTTATGATGTCGTTAGAGGCATGACATAGGAAATATGGTAGTATATTGTTTATGACACTTGCAACACTTGTGGTCAAGATGTGACACTTGCAAACAAGAAGCAACACCTACAACACTTGTAACGACGACACTTGCAACACTATCGAAGTGAGTAATTTTGAGGTGTAACAGATTGCCCCCCAAAGTATGAAGTTAGAAGACGATGATGACTAAAGTACTTTGTAGACTTTTTCAAGCAAGGGTATGGATGCACAGAAACTGGAAAAAGCTACACACAACCATCAAACAAATATTATGACATGTTTCAAAACCCAAGGCAGACATACCTATGCTTGAGTGATAAAGACTTTTTAGGTATGGCCACCATAAAATACACTGTTGATCCATAATTATATTGACAAAATGGTATAGCCACTGCAGATACAATGTGGATCTATACTCCTATGACCTGAATTGATCGTAGCCACGAATAATACATAATGGATCTACGAGATGACAAGACATAGCCACAACCAATACAAAGTGGATCTATGTAACAGTATATATGTCATAGTCCAAAAGAACTCCTTCGTAACCTAGGAAAAGTATACATAAGAATGAAAACTCAACCTAGGGTCTTCTTACCAATCTCAATATAGTATGAATCTAACCATGTGAATAGATGTCTTGATGTTGAACATGGCAAAAACCACTTGATTACCGGTCAATGATGTAAACAATTAACAAGCGCGAGGGAGATCACCATTGATGTCAATGATTCCCAAGGTACTCTAGTACATTCCAATGAATGTGAATGAATGAGATGAATTTGAACATCCGTGGAATCATCCAATCAAGGTTCAATGATGTAAACCCACTGTCAGACACGAGGAGGCCTACCATTGAGGCATGCAGGTCCCAAGGTACTAACTAGTTTCTAAGTCTAGCTCCTGGATAAGGTGTTGAATTCGACAGGAAGAGACTCGTCGAAGGAGGGCCTTGATGTATCCCCCATCAATGACACGAAACTAACATAGATATGTAATTGGTAGATCAAATGAGCATGGACTGACACAGATATTGAAACAAGATATTTGTGATGGCTAACTCTCAAGGCAGATACTTCCCTTGAACACTCAGGCACAATAGTAGAAACTTGACATGGACCAAAACTTGAGGATGCAGTGGATGCTGTGAATTTCTTCAGGTGACCTAAAGGAGTAAAAGAAACTCATAGGATTGGCTCAATGTAGAGGTTTAGTGGATTAAAATGCATGCAAAGACAAAGTGTCATGTTCAAGGGCGACCGTAAGGGTTACTGGTAGTGTTCTCAGAACTGCTTGGCTTGCTTCTTTCAATTTTTCCCCCATCCAGATAGATGAGTACCTCTTTTTAATTTAATGAGCTCGAGGAGGGTAACACATGATAAATATGACTCACCTTTGGTAAGTTCTTCTTTTTTTGTTTAACGAACTGGAAGAAGTAAGGGTTCGGTCCCATATGGTCCCTTCAATGTATGATTGTTTAGCGAGTCCAAAGAAGGTAAACTCGGTGGTTTTTCATATTTAGAGAGTCTAAAAACAACTTAAAGATGACTGCAATGTTGTCCTTTTTCGTAATGTTAGTCTCACGAGGCCGAAAAAGAAATAAATTATCACTCAAAAGATGCCCTTTCAAACCTTTTAACGAGTGGGAAAGGAAACAAGATCACTCAGAAATATTTTCATGTTTAGAGAGTCTGAAAATATCTTAAAGACGAATCCAGGGGGTTCATTTTTCGTTTAACCATGCAGGTCCGAAAAAGAGATAAAATTTTACCCCGTTGCATTCTCATGTATTTACAAGCACGAGAAAGAACAAAGACTAAGCTCGGTATGCCCCCATATTGAAAGCTAGTGGCTTAACACCAGAATGATCATCAAAGGCTAGAGACATGCCCTCCAAGCTTCAATTTATTCACCGACTTTGATTTTGTCACCAATTTATCTACTAGATGGATAAAAAGGATAAGGGTGGATGAAATGAAGGTTCAAAAGAGGTGATTGTTTCATTTGTTAACGATCTTGACACAGGCAAAAAATTATGCTCAGGGTTTCGGGTTCAATCCTCAGATTGTTGTTTCATTTTTTAATGAGCTTGCTATAGAGAGGAAAACTATGCTCAAAGCTTCTGTTTCATTTTTTAATGAGCTTGCCACAAAGAAGAGAAACTATGATCGTGACCTCTGTTTCATTTTTTAATGAGCTTGCTACAGAGAAGAAAAACTATACTCGTGGACTCTTCTTGATCATGGCTTCCAAGAGAATAATGCTCTGGAAGGACACCATGTCAAGGGACAAAACTCGATTATGGCTTCCAAGAGATCTTCATTGGATGGAAGAAAACCACTCAGGAAGGAACACATGTCAAGGGCCATGACATGGGTAAGGAGATCAGGCTCTAATAACCCTACCGAAGAGATCACCATGTCAACTACTGGATCCAAGTCGTCTGAAGTTGAAGTCATGGGAGATAACGCCACATAATTGACATGCGGCGGGGATGATACTGTCGTCATATAAGAACCATTCAGGGAGGTAATCCAATCAGGAATGATGAAGGAAAATTGATTAATAGTCACAATTATTCTATCGTGAGGGAAATATATCACACAAAAAAGAGTGGACACAACATCTCTCATGGAATAGACATAATCCCACCTAAGGATCAAAGCAAAATCCAAGGGGTCTCGGACTACCATGACATCAATAAAGACAGTTTTCCCTCCCAAAGTTATGGGAAACTGAGGAAGGGTCCCTAAAGGTCGACTAGTTCTTCTATTAAAATCTAACAGATTCTGTGTAACTGATGCAAGCTGAGGAAAACCCAAAGTGTGCCAAGCGACAGAGGACAAAATACTAACGGATGCACCTTCATCTATCAACGTTTGAGGAACATCCCGACCACAAACTTGTACTGTAATCTGGAAAGGAATGTGAGAAGGAAGACGAGGTCTGATTAGTGCACCCCAATCAAAAAGGATGGCCTCATTGCTTGGAGGGGGTTTCACGGGAGAAAGAGGAATGCCCCCCAACACAGTAGATTTTGTATCAATGAGAAAAACGTGGGAAGTATTGGGTTTACTCTCTAGAGGGAGAGTATGATCAACTGATGATGGGATCAGATCGACCATGTTGGTACTCTTCAAAGGAAGAGTGGGATTGACCGATGATGTAACCAGAGCAACCACTTTGGCACTCTTCAAATGAAGGGTGGGACTAACCGAGGAAGGGATTGGATCAACCACTTTGGCACTCATCAAAGGAGGAGAGGGATCGACTAATGACAGAACCAGATCGACCACTTGGGTTTCATTCTCCAAGGGGAGAATGGGGTCGACAGGTGGAAACAGATCAACCGCTTTGGTGTCACTCTCTAACAGGAGAGTGGGGTCAACCCAGGATGAAAATGAATCGACTACTTAGGTTACACTCTTTTGATGAAGAGTAGGGCTGATAGATGACAGAACCGGATTAGCTACTTTGGTGAGTGGTTCAACCGAGGATGAAACTATCTTGACCATCTGATCATCTGGATTGACCAGGGATGGAACCATATTGATAAGTCCATCAACTAATGATGGGTTGGGATAAATCTTATGATAACCTTTTTGAATTTGAAGTTTTTCCAAAAGATAAGAAGCCTCGTCCATACGAGGACAAAGGTGAGAATAATGATAACCTTTGCATAACATGCAAGGGAATTTGACAGTTGTCTAATTGGCAGGGTATCATCGGCATGACCGGTAGAGGATGATGACGTGGAGGACTACATTTCTAAGACCTTGGGAATACCAAGGCAATCCCTCAGAAAGTGGTCACCCTTACAAAGACTGCAAGGGAATTTGGGTTTCAGATTCTTCATTTTAATATTGTTGACCTCATCAACACTCCCAGTACTATTAACAATAGCTGGTTGTTGGGATTCAACATTTGATGTTGTTGGGGCCTTGGTCCTTTTCAGGCTCTTCTCCTTCTTCTCTTTCTGTTTCTTTCTTTTCTGATCAACCTGGCTATTTGCTTTAAATCTTTCACTAAATGAAGAAGGATAAAGGGAAGGAGACTTAATGGGTGAGGAAGGCGAAAATTTGACATGAGGTTGATGTGTGGGTGGTGTATTGACATCTAAAATATTAGGTGCAATTAAAACAATGGGAGGATTCGAGATCACCGGAGTGGGGAATAACCAAACCGGTAATCCGATGGTGAGTCCCAGAAGACTCAGCATGGCAATGTACGGAGGACCAAATTTTCCAAATTAAGGAAAGGTATAAGGTTCCCTAGGAGAAGGGGTTCCTCCATTGGTACTCTCAGGATTTGATGCCATTAACACTGACTCGACCTAAGGTCCACTAAGTAACACAACCAACACACGCTATGAATCTGAGAAGCAAACCATCAAACCATCAAACAAAACCTTCCCACAATGAAACCACTAGTTGGTGATGAAATCCAACGTCATGAGATCAAAATAAGAAGGGGCGGGGATAGAGTCGGTGGATCAATTATGTTGGTGACCTGCTTAATGGACTTACGCCTTGGTGTAAGATTCCACACAATAAATTTGTATTTACCCTCCAAGGAGCCCGAGTGAGTTTGACCAACGTTTGTTCCAGGTACAGTGAGACTTCCCTTCACCATCACCTTGTGTGAGACCCTAAATATTATGGCTACTAAGGTCACCAA
>JZKD02S2104098.1:233801-256129 GCA_000966675.3 Picea glauca
TGGAATATTCTCCCCTAAAATATAGGAGACTGGATAATGACTAATTATGACTAATAAACAAGGAAAAACCTTAGGAAAAATAAATCCTAGGTGTGTGTGAAGTAACTCCAACATATATGATCTAGATTTAGTATATTCTCCCATTTTCCTTTTGTTTGACATCTTTTCAATGCTCTTTGTCCTATCATCGTAGTAATAATATCCAACAGCCACTACAACACCTTCAAAACTCAAAATTTGTGAAGAAAAGGTGGTATTAATAGGAATGGCATTGAGGTGGGTGTACTCATGAGGTTAAATGTTCACCATGCCCAGGTTGGGAGTTGATGGGCTACCTATGGTTGTGCTTGGTTCCTTTGAATTTTGTTCTTCCAGCTACTCTTTTTCTTTTCTTTTAACCTAGGCCTCCCTAATATTTAGCCTCTTCCTCAGCCCTCTTTTGTATAAGGGTATCTTTCTCAACCTTGATATCATTTTCCTTTTTTCTTCTTTCTTCCTCGACATCTTTTCTTTGATACTCTTCCTAAGCTTTCAATCTCTTTTGTTCTATCTCTTCTTCCTTCTTTACCTTATCTTGTTATTAATTTTTTCTGATTTTCTTGCAGAAGCCTTTGAAATTTTTCCTGTGTAATATTCTTCATTTCTTCTTACTCAGATTCTAGTTCTTGTTTACTAGTATCATTAGGAAATTTTTGCAAGACTTCTTTATAAAAAATAATTCCTTTGAACATGTCTTCCTAAAAATAAACCACGTTTATATTAGAATGGGTGATACCTACAAATATGAACTGACCAACTGCAAGTTCATGTGGATCATGGAATTTTTCCTCTCTAAGGAATAGGCATATATCTTGTAAGACTTTGTTACAAGTGAATCCTCCTGCGGACAAGCGGATTCCCTCTTGGTCTCTAGACTCCTAAGGCCAAGACATAAAAGTTCTTAACATGGACACTGACATCCTTTTTAGATCTAATTAAGCTAATATGCAAAAAGGAAGAAGAAGGATATGTACCTTGTTAACGGGGTTTGTCCTCACAAGATCCAAGCTGAGCTCCAATCCTGAGCTCCTCGATAGGTCCTGTAAAACAAACAAAGATACAAAGAAATTCTTATTCTATTGAGATTAGCTCAAACATGTATCTATATACTGAAGACAAATTCATGTGGAACAAACATAAATTTGAAAGAAATGGGCCAAGAATTGATTATTAATTAGAACAAGTAAAAGGTGCTTACAATCCTTTGATGGAGGTGCAACAACCTCTTCCAACTCTCCTTGTCCAACCCCTTTTCTCAAGTGATCTACCCCAATTATTCTTTGATAACATCTCACTTATGGGATCATAAGTTTGGTGTAATTCTCAATATCCATATGTTGTATGTTACCTACGAGATCATAGGTTTCATATCTCCAACCTTTTTTATACCTTTCACCATGAGAAGGCCTCCTTATATAACCTTGGAAAATCCCAACCACTTGAGAGATCTTTGGGATAAGTTGAGGATTCCTCTCCTTTAGTTGAGGATCTTCCCTAAGATTATGCCTTGAACTCATATTCGAATCCAACCAACTTCAAAGATTGAGGGGATTCTTCCTTGTTTTAGCTCAACAAACCAAAAATCCACTCAGAAAAGGTAGCGCTCCCCCAAAAGGGTACACAAAGCATTTGAACGCTCCCCCAAATAGGATCAGGCAGCACTGGCACTCCATGATAGTGGGTAGGGGAGCGCTGCCCTTCAAAATCCATTTTTGAGTCATTTTTCTAGTGGCAAAAGGCTTGTACTCCTTGTCAAGTGATTTCTCTTCTTCAAGACCAGTCTTTGAGGTGTCTTAAGTGTCTTTACAATATCATTAGAGTCACGAAAAAGGAAAGATGGAAGTATGATGTTTGCAACACTTGTGACACCTGTGGTTAAGATGTGACACTTGTGGAAAAGATGCGACACTTACAACACTTGTAATGACAACACTTGCGACACTATTGAAGTGAGTAATTTTGATGTGTAACAGATATCCCCCCATAGTACGGAGTCAGAAGACGATGATGATTGAAGTACTTTGTAGACTTTTTCTGACGCAAACGTGCACCAACCAGGGGCACATCTGCTCACACAGGACCTTCCTCTCTTCTTGGCCCGAAGAACCCAAAGGTTCTCCTAATTCCCTATCGGGAATCTTCCTACCCATAGATTCTCTTCCTCGCGCGATCCCCTTCCTTAACTCCTCGGAGGATCATAACTCACGACTTCGCGAGTCCAATAGTCAAGCGCTACACCTTCAGATCCTCAAGACCCGATGGTCAGTCAACTCGCTGAATTTTCCCTGAGGGATTTCGCTACTCGCGACCTCGCTACTCGCGGTACCAAAACTTTTGGTTCTCCAATCTCGAATACCCGAGGTACCGAAACTCCGATGCGCATGTATGAATTGACCCATCCACACCCATCACTTCTCTCGAGAATTCCATGCTATCGCTACCTTGCTCCCTCACGACTTCGCTACTCGCGAGTTTGAATAACTTCCCCGTCAACTCCCGAGGTCCGAGGTGCCGAAACTTACGACCTCGTTCCCTTGCGGCTTCTCTTCTCACGAGGTCAAGTTCTCGAGCCTTTTCTTGCGAGGCTCCGATGCACGATCCCACGTGTGGATCCAATGGTCCTCCTGCACTCTGGATCCAATGGCTATCCACCTCCTCGCGCCTCGCGTCCTCGTGACTCGGAGTACCCAATGTTTGGCCTCTCACCCTACGAGCTCCCGAGTTCACGAGATCCTTAGATCTCCACCACCTGTCCTTCCCAAATGGATGGCTCCTAGCCTCTCGCCACTTCGTTGTCCCGTGACCTCGCGTCTCATGACCTTTAACACCAATTTCTCATCCCTTCCACTTACGAGCTCCCGAGATGCGAGGTGCTACCTGTCCACTGGCCAACCACTGTGGTCCCACACTATCTTCGGAGTAGTCGAGATCTCACTTCTCACAATCTCGTGACTCTCCTTACCAAACTTAGGACACTTTCCTCATGAGGGCCCGATAGGCGATCTCGTGAACAATTCCAATGACTCTTACTGACTTGGATAAACGGTGTTGTCCCTCCTGAGCTTTGAATCCTCTCCACGCCTGCGCAGTAACTACCTTGCACCTCTGCGAGATCCAACGTCTCTCGAAACTTCGTGAAACCTCTTCCAAATATTTCATCCATCCGTTCTCCCCTTGAGGATTCTACGAAATAAAGCAGTGTCTCTCCACGAGACTCGTTTTCTCGCTCGCCAAACTGCGATGCTTTCCTCCGACTTCTACCGGTGACTTCCTAGCACTTAGCCTTTAGTGAGTTCAAAGGTCTATTCCTCCTGAGTGTTTCCACAACTTCAACAGTCTCTTAGGAAAAAGAGATCTCTGTGCACGCAGTTGCAACTCTGGCCTGAAACCTTTCACGGTGCAAACTCCCAGTACTCTTCTTCAACGATATCATGAAGGTTCTATACCTCCTGAGCTATCCCACTCCGAATCTTTCAGAGGGACTAGCACGCTCTCCTCGCGGAAATTTTCAACAACTCTCAAGTGTTGAATCCCTTCGACTCTGCGCAACCCCCGCAACAGCAGTCTTCGATCTCCTTGCTCAGATTCATGACTGAGACTTTCTTCTTCATCCTACACACTTCTTGCACGGCTTCAACAACCCACTTCCACGTCTGGGTGAATGAGAACAAAAGTTAAACTACTGAGCCTCCATCAACGCACTCCTTGTGGATGTATTCAACTGCACACTTTGCAGGAATCTCCTGGCTCAGATAGAGAAACAATTGAACCTCCTTCTCTCTTCCTTTCAGACTTCAGTTTGAAACATGAAATCACATGCACAACATATACAAAGAAAATGCATAACAAGAAAGAAAACATTCATGAGCATAACATCAATACACAGAGAAAACAACACAAACCATAAGCTTGAATTAAAGCTTCCTTCTATTAATACAAATGACTGTACATGGGTGTTCTTCATACACTATTCTCTGCTTGCTCTTCTATTCTCCTGGGTTGATTATTTTTTACAATGCACAATGAGGGTGTCTATATCTGTTTTCCCTCTCGAACTCTAAACTATCAAATCTAGAATTAAAATCCTATCCACTAGCATTAACTAGATTGAATGCCTCCTATCTACCAAAGGACGAGAGCTTAAAGGATCAAGGTCCAATACAATATACAATGCGCCTTCATAAATGGCTTCATTAAAATACTTGCGCTACAATCCCAAAGTATTTTCAAAAATTTGGGTTGGTTTATCCAGCTGATCTCCGCTTGATGTGTTAGCTCGCTTGATGAGTTGGCGATGCTCCTGCATCATACTCCTCGGCTTGAAAACTTTCATGGGCTCCTGTCCATGATCTCCTGCACGGTCTGTCCATGCTTTTGAATATTTTTTTCAGTCTCCCAGCTGGCATCTTCCACTGGGTGGTTCTTCCATTTGACCATACACTCGAAGTATTGCTTTCGTCTAGTCCTTTTTCTCACCCTCTTATCAAGTATACGCTCCATCTGTGGCTTCTATGAAATTGGCATCTGCTTCTGCCACTGTATTTCTGGTTGTTCATCACTTCCAGCTCCTTCTTCCTCAGCCTTATATGGTTACAAGTCTGAGACATTGAATGTGGGAGATATTCCGATCTCATCCGGCAACTCAATTTCATAAGCGTTTTCTCCCAATTTCTTTAGGACTCTGCATGGCCCAATTTTCTTCATTTTTAGTTTATTATATGTTCCCCTTGGGAATATTTTCTTCCTCAGATGTGCCAAAACTAGATCCCCAACTTCAAACTGAAGTTGTCTCCGATGTTGATCCGCTCTGTGCTTATATTCCTAGTTTGATTCCAGCAATCGCTCCTTCACCCTACTGTGAATTTCTTTCATCGCCTCTGAGAATTCTTCAGCATTTGCGCTCTTAGTCATTATCTACTCTGAATCCCTCAGTTCAGATACTCCTCTTGGCTTCCTTCCATATACAATCTCAAATGGACTCTTGCCTGTGCTTTTGTTCACTGATTCGTTGTATGCAAACTCTGCATGTGGCAACACATTGTCCCAACTGTTGTGGTGCTCTGTCACCAAGCTTCTTAATAAATCTCCCAGACTCCTATTTACCACCTCTGTTTGCCCATCCGTCTGAGGATGATAGGTAGAACTAAACATCAAGTTAGTTCCCATATTCTTCCAGAGTGTCCTCCAGAAATTTCCAATGAATTTCGTATCCCTGTCCGATACTATGCTTCTGGGTAAATCATGAAGTCTAACAACCTCCTTGAAAAACAAATTTGCGATATGAGTCGCATCGCTGGTCTTCTGACATGGGATAAAATGTGCCATTTTGGAAAACCTGTCAACCACCACAAAGATCAAATCATGTCCTCTTTGCATCCTAGGCAATCCCAATATGAAATCCATCCTTATGGCCTCCCATGGCCCTTCTGGTATGGGCAATGGCTAATAGAATCCCGCATTTTGTTTCCTGCCCTTCGAATGCTGGCAAATTCTACATCTGTCGACAAACTTCTTAACTTCTGACTGCATCCCCAGCCAAAAGTATGCTTCGCTCAGCTTTGCAAATGTCTTGTTGTGGCCAAAATGCCTTGCCAATCCACCACTGTGCTTTTCTTTTAGCAAATTCTCCCTCATGGAGCAATTTGGAATACACAACTGATTTCCTCTAAACAACAATCCATTTTGGATCATGTAATCCATCCATGGGATTCTATCTCTGAGAACTGGATTCTCAGCTGCTTCATATGCCTCTGCAAAATCTGCATC
Source organism: Picea glauca (assembly GCA_000966675.3). Lineage (NCBI taxonomy): Eukaryota > Viridiplantae > Streptophyta > Pinopsida > Pinales > Pinaceae > Picea > Picea glauca. The sequence continues at coordinate 239,607 of JZKD02S2104098.1, forward strand.
ACCTGCATACATGTCCCTAAGATTTTCAAAACCCAATGTCTTGACTCGAAACTCCTACAATAACAAACACTTCCTGCTCAAAGCATCAGTGGCTTTGTTAGCAGTACCTGAAATGTGTTTAATTACAAATGTAAAATTCTGCATATACTCTACCCATTTAGCATGTTTCTGATTCAACTTCTCCTGTTGAGTCACAAACTGTAATGCATGATTATCACTATACAAAACAAATTCTTTCGGGATCAAGTAATGCCTCCATTTCTTCAATGCCTGTATGATAGCATAAAATTCTTTGTCATACGTGGAGTACTTTACTTTTGCCTCATCCAGCTTCTCACTGAAATATGCAATTGGTCTGTCCTCCTGGCTCAAGACCACTCCTATGGCAAAGCCACTTGCATCACATTTCACTTGGAACACCTTCGTAAAATCCGGAAACACCAAAACCGGTTGTTCTGTGATCTTTCGCTTCAACAGATTGAAGCTCTTCTCTGCCTCTTCAGTCCAATGAAAATATTTATGTCTTTTCTTGACAATATCCATCATTGTTGTGCTAATCCCACTGAAATTCCTGATGAATTTTCGGTAGAAACTAGCCAGTCCATGAAAACTTCTCACCTCGAAAATATTTCTCGGTGATGGCCAATTTTTAATTACCTCCACTTTACTTGGATCCATCTTCAATTTATTTGCCGATATGACAAACCCCAAGTAAATGAGTTATGTCTTCATAAATGAAGATTTCCCCATGTTGATCAACAACTTCTCTTGTTGTAGCTTCCTCATTACTGCAGCTAAATGCTTCAGATGCTCTTCTTTTGTTTTGCTGAAAATCAATATGTCATCCAGATAAACAATGACAAACTTACCAATGAATTCCTTTAGCACTTCATTCATTAACCTCGTGAAGGTACTCGGTGCATTTGTCAAGCCAAATGGCATGACTAGCCATTCATACAACCCTTCATTTGTTTTGAAGGTTGTCTTCCACTCATCGCCTTCCCTCATGCGAATCTGGTGGTATCCGCTTTTCAAATCAACCTTCGAAAAAAAATTGGCTCCACTTAAACAGTCCATCAAGTCATCCATCCATGGCAATGGAAACATGTACCTGATGGTTATCTTGTTAATGGCTCTAGAATCAGTGCACATTCTCCAGCCTCCATCTTTCTTTGGACTCAGTACCATTGGAATGGCACACGGACTTAAACTTTCCCTGATCAGTCCTTATCCAACAGTTTCTGCACCTTCCTTTTAACCTCTTCGTTCTCCTGCGGCGTCAACCTGTACGCAGCTTTGTTCGGAAAACTAGCTCCTGGTATGAGGTCTATATGGTGACTCACACTCCTCATCGGTGGCAACGAATGATGTAATTCATCTACCACAATGTCAGCGAACTCTTCCAGCAGTTCCTAAATTTCTTCTGGAAAATCATCCACTCTTGTGCTGGTCAAAACAATTCTTGGTTTCCTAACCACAAAGAATTGTGGATCTTCCTTCGTCTTTACTTCTGCCAGAAGTTCCTTCCCACTCATGAGAAGTATAGTATTCCTCAATTCTGGTTTTACTTCTTTGTCTTTAATTGGAAGTAGCATATGTGTTCTTCCATTCTTCTCTAAAGTATACGTATTCATCTTCCCATCATGAACTACGTTTCGGTCATATTGCCATGGTCTGCCTAGCAATAAATGACATACATCCATAGGAATAACATCACAGAGTATTTTATCATTGTATCCTCCTATCTTGATGTCAACTAAGCATTGTTTGGTGACACTTACCTGATGTCCCTTCTATAGCCATGAAACTTTGTATGGACTCAGGTGATCAGTTGTCTCCAGCTCTAGTTTCTCCACCATCTTGGTTGAAACGAGATTGTTTGTGCTTCCGCTATCCATGATAACCTTTCACTTCCTGTCTTTGGTCTTGCATGTGGTTCTGAAAAGTATGTTTCTTTGATCTGTGTCCTCCACCTCCTTCTCGGGTGTTAAGAGAACTTTACGCATCATCAACGACCTTCCATCTTCTGCGTCTTTTGCCTCAACATTTCACCTTTGTGCTTCGGCGATGTGAGATTCTCCTCCATCCTTCTCCCTATCTGGACAGTCAACTGCCTTGTGTCCATTCTTCCCACATGTGTAGCATGTGATGACTCCACCTCGGCCTCTTCCTCTACCTCTGGTACAAGGAAATCTGTTATTATTAGTGTATCCTCCGCCCTGTTCCGTCTGCTGCCTTCGTTGTTCAGCGTGCTGGCCTCGCTATGAACTTCCACCTCTTTCTGTTCTAGTCTGAGGTTTCCTCCAGTCATCCTTGCATTTCTGGAACCTATCTTGGACAACTGACTTACCTTTTGGCTAGCTCCTACCTCGACCTCGTTGTCCTGGCTTACGGCTCAGCTTCTCTTCAGCTTTCAACGCCATTTGATACGCATCCTCCACCGTTCTGATGGTTTTCATACTCATCCCATCCAGGATATCGTATCTCAAGCCATTCATATACCTGACAACTTTTTCATCATCACTCTCCCGATGACCTGCTCTGATATTGAGCTTGTAAAAATCCTCAGTATACTCCTTCACTGTCATCAACTTCTGTCTCAAGTTTTGCATTCTCCTAAACAATGTGATTTGATAATCCCTTGGGATGAACTTTGCCTTCATCTTCACAATCATTTGATCCCAGCTTTTAATCTTTTGCTTACCTTTGGAACGTCTATCTACTTGAAGCTCGTCCCACCATAATGTTGCGTGTCCCTTCAATTTCGTGACAGCATGCCTAACCTTCTTATCTTCTTCGATGTCTTCATAATCGAAGTAAGTGTCAAGAGCTCTAATCCAATCTAGAAGCTCTTTTGCATCCAGATTCCCTTCATAAGTTGGAATTTCCATCTTTGTCTTTGAACTCATCTGGGTGATAGCTTTAATTAATCACTCATTGACTGCATCTTCAGCTGCAACTTCTCCTTGTTGTTCGGCTTCAACTTCGCCTTCGGAGTCGCTTAGATCTCCAGCACTGGATGTGCATCTCTACGCTGCTTCCATATCTTCTAATCTCGCTCAGAGATCACATATATGCCTTTCCATTTCTGGCACCTGTGCTTGTCTTCCTCTTCCTCTCTGGTTTCTCCTATCCTCTGGATCGGGTGATTGTCTTTCTCTCCTCGGTGGCATGGTGAAATTCTCTCTTCTTCTCTGCTATAAAAAACAGAGAAATTTTCTTGCTCTGATACCACTCTAACGCAAACACGCACCAACCAGGGGCACATCCACTCACACAGGACCTTCCTCTCTTCTCATCCCAAAGAACCCAAAGGTTCTCCTAATTCCCTATCGGGAATCTTCCTACCCATAGATTCTCTTCCTCACACGATCCCCTTCCTTAACTCCTCGGAGGATCGAAACTCGCGACTTCGCGAGTCCAACAGTCGAGCGCTACACCCTCGGATCCCCGAGACCCGATGGTCAGTCAACTTGCTGACTTTTCCCTGAGGGATTTCGCTACTCGCGGTACCAAAACTTTTGGTTCTCCAATCTCCAATACCCGAGGTACCGAAACTCCGATGTGCACATGTGACTTGACATGTCCGCACCCGTCACTTCTCTCGGGACTTCCACGCTATCGCTACCTCGCTCCCTCACGACTTCGCTACTCGCAAGTTTGAATAACTTCCCCGTCAACTCCCGAGGTCCGAGGTGCCGAAACTTGCGACCTCGTTCCCTCGCGACTTTGCTTCTCACGAGGTCAATTTCTTGAGCCTTTTCTTGCGAGCCTCCGATGCACGATCCCACGTGCGGATCCAACGGTCCTCCCGCGCTCTGGATCCAACGGCTATCCACCTCCTCGCACCTCGCATCCTCGTGACTCGGAGTACCCAATGGTTGGGATCTCACCCTACGAGCTCCCAAGTTCACGATATCCTTAGATCTCTGCCACCTGTCCTTCCCATATGGACGGCTCCTAGCCTCTCTCCACTTCGTTGTCTCGTGACCTCGCGTCTTGCAACCTTTAACACCAATTTCTCAGCCCTTTCACTTACGAGCTCCCGAGATGTGAGGTGCTACCTGTCCACTGGCCAACCACTGTGGTCCCACACTATCCTCGAAGTAGTCGAGATCTCACTTCTCACAATCTCGTGACTCTCCTTACCAAACTTATGACACTTTCCTCACGAGGGCCCGATAGGCGATCTCGTGAACAATTCCAATGACTCCGACCGACTTGGATCAACGGTGCTACCCCTCCTAACCTTTGAATCCTCTCCACGCCTGCACAGTAACTACCTTGCACCTCTGTGAGATCCAAAGGCTCTCGAAGCTTCGTGAAACCTCTTCCAAAGATTTCATCCATCCATTCTCCCCTTGAGGATTCTGCGAAATAAAGCAGTGTCTCTCCACGAGACTCATTTTCTCGCTCGCCAACCTGCGATGCTTTCCTCCGACTTCTACTGGTGACTTCCCAGCACTTAGCCTTCAGTGAGTTCAAAGGTCTATTCCTCCTGAGCTTTTCCATAACTTCAACAGTCTCTTAGGAAAAAGAGATCTCTGTGCACGCACTTGCAACTCTGGCCTGAAACCTTTCACGGTGCAAACTCCCGGTACTCTTCTTCAACGACATCATGAAGGTTCTATACCTCCTAAGCTCTCCCACTCTAACTCTTTCAGAGGGACTTGCACGTGCTCCTCATGGAAATCGTTCAACAACTCTCAAGTGTTGAATCCCTTCGACTCTGCGCAACCCCCGCAGCAGCAGTCTTCGATCTCCTTGCTCAGATTCACGACTGAGACTTTCTTCTTCAGCCTGCGCACTTCTTGCATGGCTTCAACAACCCACTTCCACATCTGGGTGAATGAGAACAAAAGTTAAACTACTAAGCCTCCATCAACACACTCCTTGCGGATGTATTCAACTGCACACTTTGCAGGAATCTCCTGGCTCAGATAGAGAAACAATTGAACCTCCTTCTCTCTTCCTTTCAGACTTCAGTTTGAAACATGAAATCACATGCACAGCATATACAAAGAAACTGCATAACAAGAAAGCAAACATTCATGAGCATAACATCAATACACAAAGAAAACAACACAAACCATGAGCTTGAATCAAAGCTTCCTTCTATTAATACAAATGTCTGTACATGGGTGTTCTTCATACACTATTCTCTGCTTGCTCTTCTATTCTCTTGGGTTGATTATTTTTTACAATGCACAATGAGGGTGTCTATATCTGTTTTCCCTCTCGAACTCTAAACTATCAAATCTAGACTTAAAATCCTATCTACCAGCATTAACTAGATTGAATGCCTCCTATCTACCAAAGGACGAGAGCTTAAAGGCTCAAGGTCCAATACAATATACAATGCGCCTTCATAAATGGCTTCATTAAAAGACTTGCGCTACAATCCCAAAGTATTTTCAAAAATTTGGGTTGGTTTATCCAGCTGATCTTCGCTTGATGTGTTGGCTCACTTGATGAGTTGGCGATGCTCCTACATCATTTTCAAGCAAGGGTATGAATGCAGAGAGGTTGGAAAAAGCTGCACACAACCATCAAGCAAATATTATGACATGTTTCAAACCCAAGGCAGGCATACCTATGCTTGAGTGATAAAGACTTTTTAGGTATGGCCGCCATAAAATACACTGTGGATCCATAATTATATTGATAAAAGGTATAGCCACTGAATATACAATGTGGATCTATACTCCTATGACCTAAACTGATCGTAGCCATGAAGAATACACAGTGGATCTATGAAACGAAAAGACATAGCCACGACCAATAAAACGTGGATCTATGTTACAATATATGTGTCATAGTTCAAAAGAACTCCTTCGCAACCTGGGAAAAGTATATATAAGAGTGATAAATCAACCCAAGGTCTTCTTACCGATCTCGATGTAGTACGAATCTAACCATGTGAATAGATTTCCTGATGTCGAACATGGTAGAAACCACTTGATTACCGGTCAATGAGGTAAACTGTTAACAAGTGCGAGGGAGATCACCATTGATGTCAATGATTCCCAAGGTACTCTAGTACATTCCAACGAATGTGAATGGATGAGTTGAAGTTGAACATCCGTGCAATCATCCGATCAGGGGTCAATGATGTAAACCCACTATCGGATGTGAGGAGTCTTGCCATTGAGGCATGCATTTACCAAAGTACTAATTGGTTTCTAAGTCTAACTCCTAGATAATGTGTTGAAGTTGACAAGAATAGACTCGTCGAAGGAGGGCCTTGATGTATCCCCCATCAACGACATGAAACAGACACAGAGATTTAATTAGTGGATCAAATGAACATGGACTGACATGGGTATTGAAACAGGATATTTGTGATGGCTAACTCTCGAGGAAGATACTTCCCTTGAACACTGAGGCACAATAGCAAAAACGTGACATGGACCAAAACTTGATGATGTAGTGGATGTTGTGACTTTCGTCAGGTGACCCAAAGGAGTAAAAGAAACTCAGAGGATTGGCTCAATGCATAGGTTCAATGGATTAAATGTGTGCAAAGACAAAGTGTCATGTTCAAGGGCGACCATAAGAGTTATTGGTAGTGTTCTCAAAAACTGCTTGGCTTGCTTCTTTCAATTTTCCCCCCATTCAGATAGATGAGTACCTCTTTTTAATTTAACGAGCTCGAGGAGGGTAACACATGCTCGATATAACTCACCTTTGGTAAGTCCCTCTTCCTTTGTTTAACGAACTGGAAGAAGTAAGGGTTCGGTCCCGTATGGGCCCTTCAATGTATGATTGTTCAACGAGTCCAAAGAAGGTAAACTCGGTGGTTTTTCATATTTAGAGAGTCTGAAAACAACTTAAAGACAACTCCAATTTTGTCCTTTTTCATAATGTTAGTCTCGTGAGGCCGAAAAAGAGATAAATTATCACTCAAAAGACACCCTTTCAAACCTTTTAATGAGTGGGAAAGGAAGAAATATCACTCGACAATCTTTTCATGTTTAGAGAGTCTGAAAATAGTTTGAAGAAGACTCCAGGTGGTTCCTTTTTCGTATAACCTTTATGAGTTTGAAAAAGTGATAAAAGTCTACTCAGTTATATTCTCATGTTTTTTCGAGCATGAGAAAGAACAAAGACTAAGCTCGAGACTCTGCCCCCAGCTTGAAATATAGTGACTTAACTCCAGAATGATCATCAAAGGCTGGAGACATCGATCGATCATGTCAGAAGAAGAGTTTGATTGACTGATGATATAACTGGAGCAACCACTTTGGCACTCATTAGAGGAAGAGTGGGATTGACCGATGATGTAACTGAAGAAACCACTTTGGCACTCTTCGGATGAAGGGTGGGACTGATCGATGACGGGACTGGATCAGGCACTTTAGCACTCATCAGAGAAAGAGTGGGATTGACCGATGAAGTAACCGAAGCAACCACTTTGGCACTCGTCAAAGAAGGGTGGGACTGACCAATGACGGGACTGGATCAGTCACTTGGGTTTCACTTTCCAGATGAAAAGTGGGGTTGATCGATGATGGAACTGGATCAGCTACTTTGGTGAGTGGTTCAATCAATGATGAAACTAGATTGACCACCTGATCAACCGGATTGACTGAGGATGGAACCGGATTGACCATTCCATCAACTAATGATGGGTTGGGAGAAATCTTACGATATCCTTTTGGATGTTGAAGTTTTTCCAAAAGAGAAGAAGCCTCATCCATACGAGGACAAAGGTGAGAATAATGATCACCTTTTCATAACATACAAGGGAATTTGAGAGTTGTCTTCTTCTTACCAACCTTAACGTCACTAGTTGATGGGGTGTCACTAGCATGACCAGCAGAGGCTGATGACGTGGAATACCACATTGCTAATACCTTGGGCAATCTCTTAGAAAGTGGTCAAACTTACAAAGACTGCAAGGGAATTTAGGTTTCAGATTCTTCGTTTTAACCTTATCTACCTTATCAACACTCCCAGTACTATTAATAGTAGTTGGTTACTTAGATCCAACATTTGATGTAGTTGGAGGCTTGGTCCCTTTCTGGTTCTTCTTATTCTTCTCTTTCTGTTTCTTCTTCTTCTTATCAATCTGGCTACTCGCTTGAGAGCTTTCACTAGGCGAAGAAGGAGAAATGGAAGGAGACATGACAGGCAAAGAAGGATAAAGTTCAACATGAGGTTGATGTGTGGGTGGTGTGCTTACATATGAAGCACCTGCATTCGAGATGACCGGAGTGGAAAACAACCATACCAGCAACCCAATTGTGAGACCTGGAAGGCTCAAATTAGCGATGTAAGGAGGACCAACATTTCTATAAGAAGGAAAAACAAAGGGTTCCCCTGGCATAGGGGTTCCTTCATTGGTCATCCCGGGAAATGACGCCATAAAAATAAAGCTCCAACCTAGATTCTTCTAGGGAGAACAAACAGCACACGGTAAAACTCTGGTATGCAAGAAAGAAAACAAAACCTTCTCACAATGAGCACACTAGTTGGTGATGAAATCCAATGTCGCGGGAACAAAGTAAGAAGGGGCTGAGATAGAGCGAGTAGAAAAGTTACGTTGATGACCTGCTTAACGGACTTACACCCTGGTGTAATCTCCCACACATAATCGTGGGTATACCCTCCAAGGAGCCCGAGTGAATTTGGCCAACGTTGATTCCAAGTACCATGAATACTTTCCCCTCCAAAATCACCTTGTGTAAAGACCCTAAAGAGATAGGCCACTAAGGTTACCAACTACAACAGTGATGCCTGGGGAAACATTCAACAATCTGATCCACGCGCAAGGGCAAGGTATCTATCCCAAAATCAACTTGAAAGGATTCCACTCATGATTGTGGGTATACCTTCAAGAGACCCCCATAATATGAGAAATCTCTACACCAATACCAACAAAGCAGGGTGAGTAACTCTGTCAGTCTTAATGCGACCTCGTGATTGACCCTTGTGTGAGAAGGGCTTCCCAGGACAAAATGCAGCAATTGGATTTTACGACTCCCTAAAAAAATATCCTATGTTTGTTTGCAGCTTTGGAAAGTTATATTTCACACCTATTCTAAATCCCTACAACTAATCTACTGTAGGTTTGCTACCAAAAAATGTAAAAATGTCTAATCTATTTTAGTTTAGCGCTTGATTTTCAAGGTTGTTGTTACTCAAAAGGAAAGTGGCATGGACAATATGGTGTTTTGACCAACTCGAAATTTATGCAAAGAGATGAAGATGCAATATTTTCATTTCGATGAAAGATATGCTACGATAAAAACATTCATCATTCTATATGCACAATGTCCCAAAAAGTCAAAAAACATGCAATTCTGCTACTTCAAATGCAAGTTAGTTTCACGACCCAAAAGCAAGAATGCATTCAAAAAAATGAGAACTGAAAGAAAACAAGTAGAATATTTTTATAATAAGAACTCATTCAAGGATCCTAAAACCAACAAGCATCCAAGGAGTACAATGAAATGTAGAGAAGAATCTAAGAAACGATAGGGAGAAAGAGAAACACTCAAAACTGTCTCGACAAAAACGCAGCTAGAAAAGGCAATTTTACGTTTTTGAAAGAGGCTTCAAGCTCTAATCAAGAAAAAATAGAGTGAAAATAATCAAAAACCAATCCAAAGAACTTCACAAACCATCCACAAAGACTGGGTAAAGAATTCCACAAAACAGGCTGAACAAATTTGAGCAAAAAAGGGCAAAAAACCTCCAAAACAGAGACTAACGCTCCCTGTCTCAAGGGTACAGAGTGTTGAAATGATCCCTAAATAACTATAGGGGATCACTAATGATATATCAACGCTCTGATATGGCCTACAGAGGGGCGTTGTTCCTCCTAGAAGCTCAGAAAAAGAGCCAAAAAATTGCAAAAAATTCACCCAAAATGCATAAAAAATGGTGAAAATGCTAGTGAAGGTAGGAGAAGGATAATGGATCATACACACATAGAAAAATTTATATAAAAGGTGGTGAAAGGGCATGGAAAAACCAAGAAAATAAAATAGGAGTCCTTCCCTAGTGGAGTCGCCAATTTCTGTTACAGGTGAATCCTCTTGCGGACAAGAGGATTCCCTCTTGGTCTCTAGACTCCTAAGGCCAAGACAGAAAAGTCCTTAACATGGACATGGACATCCTTTTTATATCTAATTAAGCTAATATGAAAAATGAAGAAGAGGGATATGTACCTTGTTAACAACGTTTGTCCTCAGAAGATCCAAGCTGAACTCCTCGATAGGTCCTGTAAAACAAACAAAGATACAAAGAACTTCCTATTCTATTGAGATTATCTCAAACATAGATATATCTATTGAAGACAAATTCATGTGGAACAAACATAAATTTGAAAGAAACAGGCCAAGCATTGATTATTAATGATAACAAGTAAAAGGTGCTTACAATCCTTTTATGGAGGTGCAACAACCTCTTCCATATCTCCTTGTCCAACGCCCTTCCTCAAGTAATCTACATTGATTATTATTTGATAAAATCTCACTTATGGGATCATAAGTTTGGTGTAATTCTCAATCTCCATATGTTGTATGTTACCTACGACATCATAGGTTTCATATCTCCAAAAAAATTTGTACCTTTCACCATGATAAGGCCTCCTTATATAACCTTGGAGAGGCCCAACCAATTGAGATATCTTTGGGATAAGTTGAGGATTCCTCTCCTTAAATTGAGGATCTTCCCTAAGATCATGCCTTGAACTCAAATTTGAATCCAACCAACTTCAGAGATTGAGGGGATTCTTCCCTGTTTTAGCTCAACAAACCAAAAATATGCTCAGAAAAGGTAGTGCTCCCTCAAAAGGGTACACAAAGAGTTTGAATGCTCCTTCGAAGAGGCCTAGAGAGCGCTGGCACTCCCTGATAGTGGGTAGGGGAGCATTGCCCTCCAAAATCCATTTTTGAGTGGTTTTTCCAATGGAAAAATGCTTGTACTCCTTTTCAAGTGATTTCTCTTCTTCAAGACCAGTCTTTGAGGTGTCTTAAGTGTCTTTACGATGTCATTAGAGGTATGACATAAGAAAGATGGAAGTATGATGTTTGCGACACTTGCGACAAGTGTGGTTAAGATGCGACACTTACAACACTTGAAATGACGACACTTGCGACACTATTGAAGTGAGTAATTTTGATGTGTAACAGATTAATTCTACTTATTTTCTAGAATGGGGACCATTAGATAGGTTTTAATTTCCCATGTGAATAGGAAACAAAGGCCGGAGTTTTTTACTACTTCTCATAAGAAGAGAGGGAACCCTTGTTCCCATGGTTTGGTAAGAGATTTCTCTCATTAAAAGACATTCTGGGAAAAATTAATGTAACACATGTGGGGCCCCAATGGTTCCATACACCCTAATGTATGATTAGTATTTTCCTATATACCAATCTTCTACCCCTTTCATCCCAGATCTAGATTCACTGGAAATTATGTGCCTTGGAAACCCATAAATTACAATACAAAGAGGAGAGAGGAATTTTTTACAGATGTCATTGAAATACATTTTATAATGTATGTTCCATAGTTTGAAGATATACACGTGCACTGGTGGTTGGTATTGATCCCAGTTCCGCCCGAGATCAAGAAATTCCACAGAGGAACAAATGGAATCAATCAGATAAGTTGGCATATAAAAGCAAGGATTTTTCATACCTATAATATTTTTCATGTTTAGACAAATATTAAAATCCAATATGTCTACCCAATTGAACACTTGTCCTGTCTTCACGATGGTATGGGATAAGGGTATCCAATCTGTCTGAAAATACATGCTCTTCTCCTCGCCATACAATCGATTCAACATAGTGACCAACATTTTGTACGATGCTTTGAATTCCTGTGTGGGGACAATATTTTGTCCTTGCTTGAGAGTTTTGTCCTCATCTACCCACTAGTGTTTCATTAATTTGGTTGGACCTTTATTTGTTTGATCGAAACCCTTTAGGAATGGCTCATTGAGATTACATGCAGGTGTGGGAAGGTGGTACCTCACATTAATATCTTCAAGCCTCAGATATGTTATTCTCCTTTCGCGCTTGATTATAATGGTAATAGTGCTTGGGTCAAACTACTTGAATCACCATTGGGATGCTTCGTTGTAAGGAAACAGGGCCAGTCGGGGAGCCACTAGGTGAATGCTTCTCTTTTGTATGTTTTGGTACACTTACAATTCTCCTTCCTTCAGGGAAAAGTCTCTAGTATTGAAGACCTAGTAAATCTCTTTGTATCTGAGGCGGTGTTATTCTCATGTGTGATAGGTGTTCTTCTCCTGTGTGATGGGTAGTATCGTTTACCAACACCTCTTCTTGGCGAGAAGAATTTTCAGGCGAAAAGGTTGATGGAAAGTAAACAGAGCTCCTAAATCTCTGGGTATTTTTTCTTTCCATGGTGGAATGTTGTCTATATCTTGCAATAATCGAGTTAAAACATAAATCAATCAAAAAAATGGGATAATTATAATAAGATAAGCAATTTGAAAAAAAAATGTAATACATGTGATTCAACCAAAAAAGATGGTTATGAGTGTTACATATCTAATCAATACAAAGAAGAACACTTCATAAGCTTACGGAGAAATATAGAGTGAAAATGAGGGTTTTAGGGTCATTTCATATGAATTGTGTCACTCTAATTGCACATTAAATGAACAATGTATGAGGGCCAATTCAAAATCAGAGCATGATCTCACCATTAATGTGATTTGAGGAGAACATTTGTCCAAATCTATGTATCGGAATTGTAAGGGAGGAGAAAATTTGAAACATTGGCCATCGGAGTCATTTCCATCAGACAAGGAGCATTTATGGATTGTTTTGTGCTCTGAAGCAAAAGGGATCGAAGAATATTTTTCATCTTGTCTTGATTTGTGTGTTGACATCATAGGAGCACAGGTGTTATTGTAGGTGGGCCCTTCAAAATCATTTTCATCAGAGAGAAAAAAATACTCAGATCGATTTATAATCCGATGAAAGGGTATAGAAAGCATATTCTTCTCTAATCTGGATTTTTGTGCTGAAAGAACAAAGTTGCAAAGGGTTAAGGTACATTATCAGAACTTGTAATTTGGAGCTCAACATACTACAAAAATGATAGAACCTGATAAAGATGGTATCGAAAGCATATTCCCTTTTCTAGAACAAAGTGATATCCCAAGAGACTAGGAGATACATAGATATGCAAGCCTTGTTTGAATGGGTCAAAGGATAATCAAAGTTCACCAAGTCATCAGATTATAGCCATATAAGTTATGTATACCTAGAGGTTTCAATACTCAACTATTTATTTCTATCCAACGATTAGCTTACATGTATAACACCATAGATACGATGTACACTCAGGTTGTCGGACAGTATAAGTCAGGGTCAAAAATTACTCATGAGGAAGAATACTCCGATATAGATGATTCTAAAAAAACCCTTTTCAATATAGCAATCATAAAAAAAAATGTGGGAATATGATAAGGATGGGAGTGTATTTTATCCCAACTCAAACTTGGGTGAAAAAGGCACAAGTGGGAAGTTTCGTGTGCATATCAAATCAATAACAGTGTTTGTGTGTTTGAGAAAAGTGAAGGAAAAAGAATCAATTTTTGGGAAGAAGGATTGAGTGATGTAGCAAGGGGGTTTCATCGCTTAACTTCATATTGTGAATAGAAATGAAAGGGAAACCTTATAGACTGCATAAAAAAGGGGAACAATTTCTCTATGCCAACACCTTTCCAATAAAGTAGAAATATAGTACCTTGTAAATGAATTTAGAATAGGGGGAACCCATTTTTTTAAATGGGTTGTTGTGGGGGGAGCCACAACACTATTTTATCATAAATATTCATTTGCAACTATAAAATTATCATTGTCACGTTTAAACAATCACATGATATAAGCTAAAGAGGGAATCCTATGATAAATATCAAATAAGGAAGCTTTGTTAAGATAAAAAATGTCCCCGATCTAAATGGGCATTTGAGTCCACTCACAAATTCCATCGATAAGTTGAAGAGGATTAGTTAAAACATTTCCTTTAACTACTGAAAAATAAAAAACAACTTGAATATTCTTATCCTCGCATCATTCTCATGCTTATAATTAATGCAAAATAAAACTCAAGTATTCCAAAAAAATTGATCACCATGCATTATTTCACACCATACAATGATACAAGCAATATGTTCAAAATAACAAGAGGGTGCATGTCAATACTAATATGTCCATAAGGTAGAGATTTCACAGATAAAATGTAAATGGATTGAAGGAAACTTGGGTAACAAAAACATAATATGATATGTCAACATAATTTATACTCTCGTATCTCTCCATACAACTCATGCTTGAATATTGATATTTGCAAGCAAGATAGGTCGATAAACAGACATATACATATATATAAACAACCTCATATGGTGTTTGATCCAAGCTTCAAGGTTTGCAGAAATTAGTCACATATATATCACATGTGTATTACTTGTGCCATACACGAGTACAATTTCTATAACCACTACTATCATCCACCCACTTCTATTTAGATTTCACTGGAAACATTAAAGTTGCATTTATATCATAGGCCTGGGTGGATTCCTAACTCATATTCTAACATTTAAAAGAATAGATGTTCATCCATAATCACCAATGATATTTCAAAATGATAGTCCAACTTCAATCCCTAGTATGGATGAAAATAATGAGTCACAAAAGCATGCATATAACCTCAACCAATGATGCCTTCAACATGGATAAGTTATCATGCCAAGTTTCAAATCAAACTATGTATGTATTCAAACTTAATGAACAAAAATATTAATATCCCAAGTATGGCCTTTAACAAAACATGGGTATGTATCCAAAGAATATGAATAACATCACCAACACTAAAACATATGCCATTTATTAACAAAATTCATGTATGCATTAAACATGAGTTTTGACTTGTCCAGAAAGGGTGTAATATCAAACTTTAACAACAATTGAATAAGCATGCAAACATCACGAAAAACCCTTTCAATAATGGTATAAGTATTTAAACCACAAGTCTAGTAGTTGCTATATATAGTCGGGGTTTAAAAACATGTTGAGATGCTTCTATCACTCCTTGTAACACAATCCAGGTATGTAGAAAAACCATTAACATCACTATCACTTACATGTCATGGTCTCCAACTCCACCAACAAGGAAAGATTTTTTTTCCATTATTTCTCATACAATATATACATTTATTATGAAATAATCATCATCTTATCATGTTGGTTGAATAACCATCAAAATAATCCACAAAATTATTCATACCTAAGTCAAAAATTACTTCAATGAATGTTGCTAGCAAAGTGAGGAACAAGGGCATACGTTTGTAAATGAAAGTAAAGGGAATTCAAAACCTAGAAAGGGCCTTTAAACTTATTCTCAATACCCACATCAATCCAATAACTAAATGCTCTTTTTATTGTCCTTGTCTCCAATAAAAAATAATGCAAGGTTTGGCTCATTTGGTAGGTCTCATCCCTTGCTTTTATGAGCAAGAGTGTGACATGATGAGAATAGTAGTGCCAAATCCAACTAAATAAGCTAATATACTAAATAACTAAATTATGGCTATAGTAAAGTTCACTTTAACACAAACAACAAAGAGGATGTGAAAGGGCCAACACCATAGCAGTTAAGTTGAGCTCACAAATAATGCTAAGTACGGAGGTCAAAATGAAAGCTAGCTATGGTAGTTTCCATTGAACCATTGGATGTGATCCATGGTTGGAAAAAGGCCAATGTTCATCATGTACATATTTGCATTAAAGTCACCAAGTGGCTTATTTTCATAATGTTTTCCATTAGCAAAAAAAATCATTTTTCCATAGTTCAACAAGTTATATGAGTGGAGCTTGATGCCTTAGCTTATTTCTATTTCGGACCATCCCAATCCATCGCCATTAGCCACAAATAAAAATATAGCGTTCCCACAAAATACACAAAATACATGTATTATTTCATAAGTCACTTGCATATGCATCTAATCCTATGTTTAATCCTTTGTTTCGTAGGTAAAAAAAATCAACCAATGAGTTATGGGGAAGCTCATTAAAAGCATGATAACTACATGCATGAAACCATATAACATTATTCATTTACGAAATCCTATATGTTAATCAAATCTACTTGGAAGTTACATGTGTCAAATCAAGGTGATGTTAGAGCTTCATAACATCATGAATATAATCAAGATGTTGCAACAAATAACCCTCCCACCATAAGCATATCATCAATAAGACTTCTTGAATTCAACAATATGATATGAATGGATTGAAGAAACCATGAGAAATCATTATCATAATAAAATATATATAATGTTTGATACATCAAACAACCTAATTACGATACTTCATGAATTCAACAATATGATATGAATGGATTGAAGAAACAATGAGAAATCATTATCATACTAAAATATATATATTGTTTGATACATCAAACATTTTAATTATGACTCTAAGGCACACTAGTTGGAGGCTTAGTTACTTGGAAAAAAAGGGTGAGAAGTTTTT
>JZKD02S2104098.1:262320-276721 GCA_000966675.3 Picea glauca
TAATATGGGGATTTTTCTATGGCTTAACAACTTCAACTATAACATATCTAGTACCCCATGTACATTTATTGAGGCTATGTGCTACTAAAAAAATAACTCCCACGAATCCAATTTCCCTACTCTAGCATTCAATGGTTGGAAGCAATGTTAGCAAAGACATGAACATTAAATTTCAACCCTAAGAATGTATGCAACCTACAATGCCATTCATTTTAAATATGTAGATTAAGTTACATAAATTCAAAAATGAACAAAGTAAAAAATAATAAATACATAACAAGAAAAACAATTATCATTGCATATTCATAAATAACTAAAGAAATACTTATCTTTCTAAGAATCATCCACCAACTAGCTACAAATGAATAACATTCTTCCAAACCATAGGCCTTATGTCACGCCTAATATTTCTATAACAAAGGCCACCCCTTGGTTGAGGCTATGAATCTAGAAGGGTGCATTCCTATGGCTCAAATCTAGTTCTCTTGCTCAACCCAATTCCCAAAATTCACAAGTAAACACTAAAAATATCCCACTCAATTGGCCCTCATTCCTTTCTAAGAATGTACAACACTAGGAATGGGATCCCATTCTCCGCTAAATAGTTCCTCGAGATATTCCAATCCCATACAATTCCCACAAAGGTTGGCCAAAGAATTTCTATTGTTGGGATTCATGGATTTTCATCTATAAATCAATTCCTATATATGTCATCCATCACTCATATCACATTCAAGATTTTAAGAAAGTTTCATGGTACCAATTTCCCATAATTTTGTGGAAACAATTTCCCATAATTTCATGTTAGCGAATAATGAACAGGGATAATAATGAACATGCATGCCCAAATTCTTAGTTTATATTTTTATATGCAAAGGAGATATCATGTGCCTTCATTATAAGTCTATGTGTCTCTCTTTTGTGACATCAATCTCATGATTTATGAATAATTTATTAGCATAGGAAATGTCTAGGGAACTTAGGATAAAGGGATGGGTAGAAATAAAATATTATTATTTTCACTTATCCCCATAGGCCCTCTTTCTTTCCCCTCTCGTGGACTCATAGCCCCCTTTCCTTTTCCTTTTTAATTTTCACCCTTTGTGGTATTTATTATATCAAATGTACATATTTACAAATTCACATGTGCCCAGCTTTTAGTCATTTCATCATTATATATGCATTCATAATATATGGTTCAAAGCTAGGGTATTACATTTCCATCCCCCGTAGATTTGTACCATACTCGATGTATTAGTAGAACTATATACAATTGTAAAAACTTTAATATCAAAATTTCAAAATATATGTGAGTACACCTCTTGCATAGCATCCTCTAGCTCCCAAGTTGCTTCATCAAAGTTTTAATGGTTCCATTGGACCTTTACCTACCCTAAGGCTCTATTATGAAGAAACATGATATTTTATTTTAGGATGCACATTCTATGTAAATGGAAGTATTCTTCCAATTCCACCTAGATCAATGTTCAATCAATGACATGGTTAGGGTCATGCACATACTTATTTAACAAATATACGTGAAATAAATTATGATCTTTTATTATAGTATGCAATGCAAGCATATATGAAATAAGTCCTATCCTCTCGAAGATCTCAAAAGGATGTCAATATTTGGCTACCGGATTAGTACGACTCCCCAACTTCAAGGAACTTCTCTTTGGTTTAACTTTCAAAAACTGATGCTCCATAACTCTAAATTTTGTTGTTATTTTTCCTTTATCTTCATAACTCTTTTTCATGTCATGAGTTTCCTTTAAATTATACTTGATCTTTACCATCTACTCTTCCATATCCTAAAGAAAATCTAGTCCAAGCATCACTTCGTTAGCTAGATTATCCCAACTTAATAGGGTGTTTCATTTTCTACCATACAAATCTCAAATGTCCGTCATCCTCAATGAGGAACAATATCCATTATTTTATGAAAAATACACTATGTATAAATATTCCTAACAACAAGATGATTTGTCCATCACATACATCTATAACATATCTTCAATTACTTGATTAACACTATTTATTTTCCCATCAGTATGTGGATGGTATGTTGTACTAAAATTCATATTTGTGCCAAAACCATTAACTAATCCCTTCCAAAAGTTCAAAATGAACTTAGGATCTTTGTCTAATACAATTTCCTTGGGTATTCCATGCAATCTGGAAACTTCTTTCATGTATATTTTTTCTCTATTTGTTATCTTATGTATTGACTTAATTGGAATTAAGTGTGCATCCTTTGTCAAATTGTCTACCACTACTATGGTGGAATCATGATACCTTACTATTTTAGTTAACTTATTAATGAAATCAATAGTCACTGCCTCCCATTTCCACTCTGGCAGTGGAAATGGTTGTAGCAACCTTGATGGATATCTATGCTCAACTTTCACTCTCTAACATTCCATACATCTAGCTATATACTTAGAAATATATGTTTTCGTTCTGGTAAAAAATATTGATTCTTTACTATTGCAATTGTCTTTTGGTACCTAGTATTCCTAGCATATGGAACATTATATATTTCATTCAATACAAGCTTCCTTAATTCATGAGAACTAGGAACATAAACTCTATTTTTATGCATAAGGATTCGATCATCTTATGTATTATAATCTTTATATTTCTATTGTACATTTTCTTGTAGTAGTCCTTGTTTCACCTGAAGATAGTTCTCACGTGAGGTAACATCTTTAAGAATTATGTTTTTCAAATTTGATTTACATATGCTACTGGTCGTAGCATGCATTTCGTCTATTCTTCTGTTGAGTGCATTAACAACCTTGTTCTCCGTTTCCTTTAATATGCTTGATATCAAAATTGAATTTGCAAAGAATTTCCAACCATCTTGTTTTCCTGGCATCAAAAGATTGTTGTTCAAATAAATATTTTGTTAGAAAAACAGGATCGCAGAGCAATAAAATAAAACAAATGTGGAAACAAAAAACAGAAGATACGTAATACAATAGAGACACAGATATACGCGGTTCACCCAGTGTGGGCTACGTCCACCAGAGAAATTTCCAGGTCCTTCCTTTATTATTATCCAGCAAAGTGAAGGGATACAACCTACAGCACACCCATTGTAACTTCATCTTCTTTCTCTCACAGTCTCCTCCATCAAAATACAATATTCGCAAATGATACATAGCCGCAATACATTTCCCTCATAAAAGAGGGTTTCCTTCTAGGGAATAAAACCCTAAAATAACTTCTACCGTCAAATTTGTGACCTTATAATGAATGGTCCAGGTTTACAATGAAATTACAATATACATTTACAAGGAAATTTTTCCTTCTTGGGATTTTCCCCCGAACCCCCACTGGGGGCCCACTTTCCCCTTGACCCCATAGGGGGGGTAACACCCCACTGCACTCCCCCACGTGGAGGAGTGTACATTCTTCTGAGGTGTAAAGTCTTCATGGGGTATAAACATGGCTGAAAACAAAGACCTATGGATCAGGAAGATAACCAGGCTCCACAACCAACAATTTCCCACTTGGATATTGATTTCAACAACTCCACCGTTGTTGTATATGTTGGAATATGATCCTTCTTAGACCTAGTAAATTTCTCATCTTCACCTTCATGCTTGAAGACCAACTGAAACTAAGCAGGAACTCAGTTTCTCCCTGGTTACTCCCTTTGTTAACATGTCTGCGGGATTTTGTTTAGTGTGTATCTTTTCCAACTTCAAATGTCCATCTTCCAAGAGTGATCGTATGAAATGGTACCTGATTTGTATATTCTTAGTCTTCGAATGCAAGGCTGAGTTATTTGCAAGATGAATGGCACTCTCACTATCACAGTACAACCTGCTATTCTTCTTCTTCTTTCCCAATTCCTCCATAAACCTTTGTAACCAAATCATTTCCTTACTAGCCTTTGTAGCAGCAACATACTCTGCTTCTGTTGTTGAAAGTGCAACAACCTTTTGCAGTTTCGAAATACAACTTACTGTTGTTCCACCTATAGTAAAAACATACCATGTGGTGCTTCTCTTTCTATCTTTATCACCTGCCATATCTGAATCAACATAACCCTGTAGAATAATGTTTGAACCTCCAAAACATAATGCATGAGTAGAAGTACCTCTCAAATACTTGAGAATCCATTTTACTTCCTCCCAATGTTCTTTACTTGTATTGTTCATATACCTTCTCACAACTCCCACTGCACGTGAAATATCTAGTCTTGTGCAAACCATCACATATATCAAGCTACCAACTATTGATGAATAAGGGACCCTAGACATGTATTATATCTCCTCATGTTTCTTGGGACACATTTCCTTAGTTAATTTGAAATGGTTTGCCAAATGTGTACTAACTGGTTTTGCATTCTGTATTCTAAACCTTTCCAACACCTTCTCTATGTACTCACCCTAAGACAATGTCAATTTGTGATTTTTCCTATCTCTTGTTATTCTCATACCAAGGATTTTCTTTGCAGCACCCAAATCCTTCATCACAAATGAATTAGATAATTTCTTCTTGAGAAAATTTATATCCTACATATTAGACCCTACAACAAGCATGTCATCTACATACAATAGAAAGATAATATAGCTTCCATTTTGTATCTTTTTAAAATAAACATAGTGATCGGAATGACATCTACTATAACCTCGTTTTGTCATAACCCTGTCAAACTTCAAATACCACTTCCTTGGAGATTTCTTTAGGCCATACAAGCTCTTCTTCAACCTGCATACCAAATTCTCCTTTCCTTTGACCTCATACCCCTGTGGTTGCTACATATAAATCTCTTCCTCCAAATCCCCATGGAGAAAAGGTATTTTTACATATAATTGTTAAAAATGCAAATATTCTACTTCCACAAGACTTAAAATAGTCCTAATTGAATTCATTTTAACAACAGGAGAAAATATTTCATCAAAATTTATACCTTCCTTTTGTGCAAACCCCTTTACAACAAGTCTAGCCTTGTACCTCTTTTTGCCTCCATATTCTTCCTTCAACTTGTAAACCCATTTATTCTGCAATGCACATTTTCCTGCAGGCAATTGAACCAAATCGCAAGTCTCGTTATTTACCAAGGAATCCATTTCCTCTTTCATGCCCTGCTCCCACTTCTTTTTTGTGTCTACATGCATTGCCTCTTCATAACATTCTGGTTCACCAGAATCAGTCAACAATAAATAATACAATGAATGAGAGTATATTTCAGGAGTATACTTAACTTGGTAGATATTCTAACAACACTTGCAGGAGTTTGAGGTACGTGTTGCTCTTGTTATTGTACATTTTGATCTAGTACCTTTGGAATTTATTTTTTAGTGATCTCATCAAGCACTCTGTATTCTGGATTTTCTTTTTCATGTTTCTTTCCCTGCAACTGATCTTTGTACATGACCTTCTCATTGAATATGACATCTCTACTTCTAATGATTTTGTGATTTTCATAATCCCATAAGCAATAACCAAAATCATTAACATTGTATCCAATAAAGGTACACTTCTTGGATTTTGCCGCAAGCTTTGTTCTATTTTCTTTATCAATATGGACAAATGCTTCACAACCAAAAGTCTTCAAAAAATAATAGTTTACCTTTTCCCCTGTCCATGCCTGCTATGGAATTCCACCATCCAAATAACTTGAAGATCCTTTGTTTATTAAGTAAACAACAGTATGTACAACATCTTCCCATAATTGTAAGGGAAAACCATCATGCAATCTCATACTCCTTGCACGCTCCATGATTGTCCTATTCATCCTTTCTGACACACCATTTTCTTGTCATGTTCCTTGAACTGTCTTCTCTCTATGAATCCCATGGTATGAATAGTAATCATCAAACTCCTTGCATCAATATTCACCTCCATTTTCTTATCTGAGACACTTCAACCTTTTTCTTGTCTCATTCTCAACCAAAGATTTCTATTTCTTAAAAGTATCAAAAACATCAGATTTTGTCGAATGCAATAAACCCAAGTTTTTCTAGTTGCATTATCAATAAAAGTAACATAATAACGAGAGCCACCAAGAGATGATACCTGAGTTGGTACCCATACATATGTATTCACAAGATATATCACTCTTCTTTTCTTTTCCAACTCTAAGAAATATGACTCTCTTCTTTTTTCCATAAACACAATGCACACAAAAATCCAAATCAATTTGTTTAAGATCTGGCAACAAATTTCTTTTGTGAAGTATCTACATCCCATTCTCACTCATGTGTCCAATCCTATGATGCCACAGTGCTATATCCACTCCTGTAGAAGCTAAAGAGATAGAAGAGTCAGTATTACCAGTACATAAATACAATGTACCTACCTTCTGTCCTTTTGTTATCACCAATGATCCTTTAGTGACCTTCCACACCTTATCTGTAAATATGGATATACAACCTTCAGTTGCCAACTACCATGTTGAAATTAGATTTTTCCTTAGATCTGGAACATGTCTTACCTCTTTCAACAACCATTGGTTTCCATTGCTTTGCTTTATCTTTACCTTTCCCATTCCAACAATTTTGCATGGTGAATCATCACCCAAATGAACCTGTCCAAAATCACCTTGAGCATAATCTAGAAAAAATTTCCTATGGGGTGTGGCATGAAATGAAGCCCCTAAATCTACTACCCAAGACTCAAAAATAATATCTACATAAAGAATCAAATCATCTTGTAACACATCACCTGTTACACTTGCTTCTTGATTTTTATCATGTTGTCCATCTCTTTGTTTCTTTGGATCTCTATAGTCTTTATTCAGATGTCCTTTCTTCCCACAATTCTAGCACTCTATCTATCCAAATATGGATTTGGATCTTCCCTTCCTAGAATTCCCATGGTTCCCTGAGCCCTTTCCTCTATCATTTTGTCTTCCCCTGTTCTCCATGTTTAACGCATTACCTCATGTCTCGCTTGTGATTTTTTGTTGCATTTCCTTGCTAAGGATAACACAAACAACATCATCAAATTTTAAAGTGTTTGAACTAGATACAGAGTTACTTACAGCCATGACCAAGCCATTCCAGCTTCCTGGAAATGAGCACAAGATTAGAACAACCCTGACCTCATCATCAAAGTCCACTTTTACAGAACTTACTTGATTAGTAACCATATTAAATTCATTTAAATGATATGCAACCGACCCACCTTATGACATATTCATATTAAATAATCTCTTCATAGAAATACCTTATAGTACGTTGAGGGTTTTTCATACATTTTATCCAATGTGTCCATAAGCTCCTTCGTTGTCTTTTCTTTCGAAATGTTGAAAGCCACCAACACTGCCAGGCTCAGTCGTATCGTTCCTAGATCCTTTCTATCAAGAACCTCCCATTCTTTGTACTTCATGGTCGTCGTCTTATTTTCTATTCCACCCAATGGTAGGAATAGATCCTTCTGATATAAATAATCTCCCATCTGCATCTTCCATAACTTGTAGTTTTGGTTGTTAAATTTCTTGACCCTAAACTTTCCCTCTTCCGACATTGCTCCCACTCGAACCAGGAACCTTCGTTTCCTCTGAGTTACCTTTCTCTCTGACACTAGTTGTTAGAAAAAGAGGATCAAAGAGCAATAAAATAAAACAAATCCAGAAATAAAACAGAGAAGATACACAATACAATAGAGACACATATATACGTGGTTCACCCAGTGTGGGCTACGTTCACCAGAGAAATTGCTAGGTCATTCCTTTATTATTATCCAGCAAAATGAAGGGATACAACCTACAACACACCCATTGTAACTTCATATTCTTTCTCTCAAAGTCTCCTCCCTCAGAATACAATATTCGCAAATGATACATAGCTGCAATACATTTCCCTCATAAAAGAGGGTTTCCTTTTAGGGAAAAAAACCCTAACATAACTTCTACCATCAGATCTGCGACCTTATAATGAATACTCTAGATTTACAATGAAATTACAATATACATTTACAAGGAAATTTTTCTTCAGGGGATTTTCCTTCGAACCCTCGGACCCTGTAGGGGGGGTAACCCCCGGCCTGCACTCCCCCGCGTGGAGTGTACATTCTTCTGGGGTGTAAATTCTTTATGGGATATAAACATGGCTGAAAACAAAAACCTCTGGATCAGGAATATAATCAGGATCCACAACCAACATATTTCACAACATTAGAATCTATTCTTAACTAAAACTTTCTTCCCATCAAATAATGGATGGCTATAGTCCAATAAAATTTAAAAAAAGTTACATGAAATAGTTGTTGTTAAATATAAATATAACGAGCTAGGAAATTCAAGGGACTCATATTATTACAAAAGAAATAACAATTATGTGGAACTATTTTCTCTTAAATTGTGAATGTTGCATTCAAAATTAAGCCCAGTGGAGGGGTCCACTTGTCAATTAAAAATGAGCATATAAATAAGATTCCATTTAGAATGAGTTGATAGTACATAAATGAGGTGATTAAGAGACCCTATTTTATCAATGTTGCATTACTATAACTAGCAACAACCACATTAATAAAATTAATGTGTCACATTTTTCTTTTAATGTTTCATATAGTATGTTCTAAATATATGTCTATTAACGTATATGGACACATCAATATTATTAATGTAGGTATTTCTTGTAACAGTTGGGAGCATAAATATATATTCAAATAATCAATGTCATATATTTATATAAATAAAGTTTATACAAAACTTTATTATTAATGAATAAAGTTATATCAATATTAATATTATATTATAATGTTACAACATTTATACCATTTTTATATGAAAAATAAATTTTAATATTAAATTTTAAAAACTGATATATCAATTATGTTTTTTATTATAATATTTAATAAATATTATTTAATATTAATAATAGAATAGAAGGGGAAGCAAGAGCAAGGGGGTTATGAAACAAATTTCTATGCATGGGGCTTAGGGCAAGCAACCAACAACTAGGTTGAGGCTCTAGCTCTCTTTGTGGGATTGAGGTTAATTGATGCCATAACATATAAGAAAATAATTGTGGTAGGGGATTCTAAGTTAATAATGAAAGCTTTAAGGAAAAGATATGGGCAAAACCATAGCAACTTTGCAAGAGCCATTCAGAGAGAATCCAGAAAATACTGAGAGAGAAGGTGAGATTTGAGAAGGTAGAATATTATCATGTCTTAATAACTTTGAATGGAAAAGTAGATACACCAGCTAAAGAGGTGTGTCATCTTGAGCAAGGGACATTGTGCAATAAACAAGGAGTTGGAAGAATTCTATTTCCTTAAATCTAATGAAAGAAAAATAAAATTGGTTGGGGGAGTCCCCTTATCACCTCATTTAATCGTGTTGGATTTAATTAATCAACATTTGCAAGTGTTTCAATTGGATGGGGCATCACCATGCATGCCTCATAATCCATAATTATACACATGGCATGGAGTGTTACATGCATAAGGATGAAAGGGAGGTTTAATCAACTTTCCCTTCACTTCATCATTAAAGCAGGTGGGGAATTTTTTCCCTGTGCAAGAATTTGGGTTTTGATGGCATCTGACAACATTAACTCTAGAACCTGTTGGGCTATTGAGTATTTTTTATCAATCTCATGAGACTATGTGTTGATGGAATTTTTTGGTTTTATCAAGCTCATGAGACTATGTGTTGGTGGAATTTTGTGATTGTTTTCTTGGGAAGAAGGGGATCTTCCTTGGATCAAGGATGTAGGCAGTAGGAGAATAGAAATTCTATGTGAATATTTGAACAATTTGACAGGGGTTAGGAGGTTTGGCATCGATAATAGGCTAGGACTTAGAGGAGTGTCTATGAAGTAGGGAGACCCTATACTTTTGTAGACAGAAACAAAAGTGAGGTGTGGGTACAAACATGCATAAAAATTATTTAGGTTTGAAATCTAAGAGACAATTGAGGATTCATGAATTGGGGATTTTGGACATTAAAACTGGCATTGCTATTCTAGAGGCTCATAATTGAATCCAGGAAGAGGCCCGAGAGAAGGAGGATGCCATAATCATGGAAACAATGAATTACTAAGGAATCTAATACAAGAACTAAGGAAAGAAAATAGTTTTCTCAAATAGACTCGGGACTGTCACTAATCTACTAAATTTTTAAAACATGGCACAAGCATGAGTGCATCTATCTCTTGGGTTCACTAAAGAGGATGGAGAATCGATGCAGCTGCATTGCTCTACAACTGACATGGACAAATCTAGTCAACAATGTGGATACAAAGCTTAAACTTTCCTAATTTCATCTTTTAATGTTTTTTAAAGTATGTTGGCTACTAGGAATATATGTTAGAATATATGCATGTAGAATCCTCTCAAAATGGCATACCAGTGTAGCTAGTGAAGCATTGTGTAAGAAGAATGCATTTTTGCTCTAGATCAGTTTTATAACAACTATTTTGAAAAAATATGTACTAGACTATTGACTAATGAGGTTGCAACATATTGTCAATATAAATACAACCTGAGTGAGCCTAATGGTTAAGAACGTGTGCTTCCTCTTAAGAGGTCACAAGTTCAAATCCAGAGGGGGGTAGGGTATGTATACCTCTGTAGACTTTACCTTAATATATATATATATATATATATATATATATATATATATATATATATATATATTAATATTATAATATTATAGTAAATATTATAAACTAGTATTATTTTAGTTTTTAATAAAGTATTTTCATTTATTATGTTAAATAAATTAACTTTTTTTATTGTAAATTATATTATATATATAATTTGTAATATTAAAATATAATAATAATAACCATATAATATGTATAAATTGTAACATTATAATATAATAATATAAAATAGTAATATAATATTATTGATCAAATTTTAATATGTGGATTATATATAATTGATTAAAAATACCATATAAATATAATATATTTACATTAATAATATTATATTAGGCATTATAATATTAGTATTATTACAAAATCGTTGTTGGGAGGGGTCTCCTATCCCACAAACAAGGGGAGCTCATACACCAATTTGGTCTGGCTTGGTAGTGACCTTAAAATTATATATTTATATAATAATTATATAAATATAATTATATATTTTTTGTTTGTTAGTGTGTTCCTGCGAGACTAGTCTGTGATCTAAGAAACTATGCGGGACTAGTCTGTGGTCTAAGAAACCGTGACCCAAGGGCATCTAAGCTGTCAAAATCACTTGGGAATTACACCTGAGTTGGGACACACCAACCCTTAACATGGCNGGACTAGTCTGTGGTCTAAGAAACTGTGACCCAATGACATCTAAGCTGTCAAAATCACTTGGGAATCACACCTGAGTTGGGACACACCAACCCTTAACATGGCTGGATTTTTTGGGGTGTCTCCTCAAAACTACCACAAGTTTCAAACCTTGGTCGTCTTACAGAACCAAACCCTCGAAATCCAATGTGCTAGCGGGATTTGACTATTACATATTATAATATAATATAATAATATTTTTATAATATAACCATATCATATTAATAATAAAATTATTGATTATAATTTTTAAGGTGTAGATTATATATATATATATATATATGAAAAAACACAATATTAGATCAAGTCTTTCCCCCATTGAGAGCATTGCTATAATTAGATACCTAATGTACAAGAACAAGATAAACAACATGGATGACAAGAGGCTTCCCAAAATTTCTTCAAACTCTAGCCAAAACCACCAATGCTACATAGTGAAACTGGGCATTGGACGACTCCCAAAACACCATGGGATGAGAGAATTTGTGACCTTAGTGACACTAAGTGGGTAGAAGATGGAAAACACTTCCTCTTGGATTGTCTTGCCTATACTCATATTAGATCCCAATTTAAAAATATTTTCCACATTACCAACCTTCCTAAACTCCTAAGTCATCAAAACTATGGTGATCTTGGAACACTTCTCTCAATACGTTTTGAGCATAGAAATACAATTTTAAAGAAATTGAAATAATCTATTACCTTCTTAAGATCCGATAAACCAATTAATTTCAGTAGATGTTAATCATCATCATCATATTAATATTAATGATACTAAAATTAATAATAATATATTAAATATTATAATATGAATATATTAATGTTATTTCAATTTTAATAAAATATTTTCATTTACCATTTTTAATTTTGGTTAATACAATTAATATTAAGTTTTATTAATAGTTAATTTTATAGTTAAATTATTTATAATACTATAAAGTTTATATATATTATTTATATAATAATTAAATGAAATATAAATTATAATATTATAAATAATTAATAATATTTATTACAAATTGTAATATAAAATATAAATATTATATGAATAATAACAATTATAATATAATATAATACAATATGAGTGAGCGTAATGGTTAAGAACATGTGTTTCTTTCTGAGAGGTTACAAGTTCAAATCCATAGGGGTAGGGTATATATACCTCCGTAGACTTTAGTAGTCAAATAACTGCGTGGAGGGGGTCCCTTATCCCACAAACAAGGGGATCTCTTATATTTTATTTTATTATAACGATTTGATAATGGTTGATTATTGGTTATATTACATTGTGACATTCATCAAGGGTTATGTTACATTGAGTTTGATTGACTTTGGTTGGTGATGCTTGACTGTGGTTGACAATGGATATGTTTGACTATGATGTTCCTCAATGTTTATGTCGCATTGCGGCATTCATCTTGCTTGACTTATGATGACTTCTTTTGTTCCTCAATGGTTATGTCAAATTCTGACATTCATCAAATGTGATGTCACATTGCAACATTCATTAATGGTTTTTCCGCATTGTGGTGTTCATTGAGGGTTATGTTGGACTCTGACATTCATCAATGGTTATGTTAGATTGTGACATTCATCTTGGATAATCATTAAGGAATAATAGTGATGTTGCATTGTGATGTTCATCAAGGAATTGAGTTTGGTTGACTTTGGTTTACCATAATTGGCATTCATCAATGGTTATGTCGAATTGTAACATTCAGCGTGGTTGACTTGTGTCAAATTGCAATGTTCATCAAGGATTATGTTTCATTGAGTTTGGTTGACTTTGGTTTCCCATAATTGGCATTCCTCAGTGGTTATGTCAAATTGCAACATCCATCCTTTTTTACTTATGTCAAATTTCTATGTTCTCAAATGGTTATGTTACATTGTAATGGTCATGAAGGTTATGTTACACTGAGTTTTGTCGGCTTTCATTGACCATGGTTGAATATAGTTGACTATAGTGTTTGATTGTGGCTGATCGGGTTTAATGGTTTAATAATATTAATAATAGTTATGACACATTACAGAGTTTATCAAAGGTGGTATCGCATTGCAATGTTCATTAAGGGTTTTGTTACATTGTGATGTTTTCTTGGACTATGTTAGATTCTAGTGTTCCTCGATTTCATTTGAGTGAATTTAATGCGAAGAGAAGAACAAAAATAAAACAACTACAAATTATTATGAATGCGAGGAATGAATATGATTTGAAAGCATAGTTCCTATCACTTAGCATTCTACTCAAGAATTGGCAACAAGGGAAAATGGAAGAATTGTGAATTAGTGTGACTATAATGATGAAAATGAATGAGAGAAATGGATCAGATTTGAAGGCGAAGTTCCTATCACTTACCATTCTACTGAAGAATGGGAAGCCAGGAAAATGGAGAAATTGCAAATTATTATGACTACAATGATGCAAATGAATGGGAGGAATGGATGGGATTTGAGGGTGGAGTTTCAAAGACTTATGACTCCCAATGTCAACTTGACCATGCTCATCTTAACAGGATATGCGAGAGAAACATTAGAAATTTCAACTCAATAATAAACTTGGAGAAGGCTATAAACAATTCTTATTTTTTTACAATTCCACATTAAAATGATCAAATTTAAGTTAAGAATGACCACTTCAATGCAAAATATTTCAAATATTTGATGAGTTTGACAATTTTGATGTTCAATTTCCCAATTTCAACAAAAATTGTTAATGATTTGAAAAAAAAAAAAAAAACTATATTTAACACACAAATTACCAAGTAACTAGCAATTTTCCATCATATTTCATCCATGCAACCGAATGTACTAATGATGTTCTCAAAATAGGGTGAGAGGAGATTGTTATAACAAAATATGGAGGAGTCGTGACTCCCTTCCAAAGCCTTTATATACCATTTTGTTTTCCTTCTTTCATAAAAATGTAATTTTATATTTTATAAAAGTAAAAATAGCAAAGTAGAATGTTAAATACGTCGTCCATATCTACATGGCACTCCATGCTTCGTGAAATATAATAACATACGGATGGATTTTTGTTTTTTAATCATGTTAGCGTATTGATTCGGCTTGAAAGTGTAAAACATTAAATTAAACTTGGTGAATGTTTTTATTTATTTCCTCTTCGTTAGAGATGAGTG
>JZKD02S2104098.1:291240-317404 GCA_000966675.3 Picea glauca
TATATATGTATGTATGTATGTATGTATGTATGTATGTATGTATGTATGTATGTGATATTGAAATATTTTATTTATAGCTCACATTTGTTTTTGTTTTTACTCCACATTACGCATTGAAGGAATTACACATCTCGCTCATACTAGGAAGTAGAAAGCACATATTGTTGAAATAATAATTGTTTTACTTTCAATTACTTTATATATATGTTTTTCTGTGTGTGTGTGTGTGTGTATTTACGTATGTATGCATGTATATATGTATGTATGCATGTATCCCAATGGATTAGCTCTAGTGGTTGAGTGTTTTGAATTACAAGCAGGAGGTCACAGGGTCAAGTCTCTGAGTTGGTTGCCTCTATAGATATTATTGGGCCTCACTCAATGCCCCCATTGGGTTAGGTTGCCAAAAATGCAACCAACTGGTTTACCTCCCGTACCATCCTTGAAATGAGGGGAAGTACCTTGAGGGTTTTCTAGGATGTGTATTCCATCGGAAAAAAAATGTGTGTATGTGTGTGTGTGTGTGTGAAAGTTTTGGGGGCTCTATGGTTTTTGGATGCTTAGGGTTATCGTAGACCCTTTATGATGTCATCATGTCATCACCTAGACTGTGACCGCTCTCCCACCTTGCGTCATCATGAGTCTCGACTAGGAGGAACTCCTCGATTATTCTGTCAATCCATATCGTAGGGTTGCTATCTGGGCTACACTTGTCTCTGCTCCCCTCTCGATCTCCTTGCATGAATTGATCGTACCCTATAAGGATGACACCCACCCTCTCCATCTCACGCTAAGATCCACTACTCGCTCCCCCTATATTATCCCCCATGCGTACCCCCTCCACTCAGCTCATACAAGACTCATCTTATGTCCTCTCATGGATTTCAACACTCTTCCCCTCTGATCCTCCCTTGTGTGATCACAGTCCCCATCTCATCTCCCATTATTGGTAATGAAATCCCAGACCTTGCCTATTTCTACCATCATGATGATGTTGCCTCTGGGAGCTAGGACCTGCAGAATAATTTGGTAGATTTATTGTGCCAAGAATTTCCCCATCCAAATGGATTCATCGAGAATATTCTCATGGAGACTTTTCTATGCGAGGACCTCCCAAGATCTACGAGAGCTTCGGTCTCCATCCCTAATGATGTTGACATGGCTTACCATAAGAAGACAAAATGTTGTCTAAAGCGAAGAGGGGAAACAAATGTTGATTCTAGGTGACAACATCTAGCTGAACGAAACATTAAAAATGTAGAATGAAACCCTTTTCAGCAAGTTCCTTAGAAAATGGATCTCAGCTTCCTCCCTACGACATTGAACCATGCAAAAAAAAAATTGCTTATGGTTTATTCCCCCAAATGCCTGGTTTTGGAAAAGGGATGGTTGGCATGGACTTTTTGAACGACTCTTGATGCCCACAAGATCCTTGAAGCCTCCTGGTATTATGGCATGCAATCCATCTTTCTAAAGAATTGGACTGTAGATTTTGATTCTACATTTGAAAAAGTTGAATTTTTTCCAGTATGGGTGAGGCCATTAGGCCTCCCTTTGATTTTTTGGTCTGAAGATATTTTCAAGGAAATTGGTAATGGCATCAGTCTCTATTAAAAAGAAGATTGCTCCTTCACCACCTTTGGCTACATGGGAATGGATTGGATCATGGTTGGCCTAAAACTTTCGTATGGCCTTGTCGAAGACCTTTCTCTTGTAGTCTCTCGAGCCTCTTGGGATCCTTCTCTTCCCCTCTCATCCCCATATTCATGGAGGTCCCCATGCCCCCTCCTTCAATCCCAACTTTGTTGACCTTTATCTCTCCCCTGGCCCCTCCCTCCCCCCACTGAACTAGTGCCCTGCCCCCCCTCTCCCCATCAAAAGTACAATCTTCGATCCCTCCTTTATTCCCTCTCCTCCACACACTTTGGCATTGAAGGTGTCTTAGGAGCACCCATCCCCCTAGATAAAAATCCTTCTTCGAGGGGAAGAAAATCATTCCTTTCACATGCACAAAATCAAGTTAATTCATAAATCAGATATAGGAAACAAAAAACACCTATTGGGGCTCTTAGAGCAAATGCACCTGGTAAGGTTTAAAGATGATCATGCTCTCCCACAATTTTTGCGATATGGCTAATCCTGCCAAAATATTAGACAACAAGAGACTTGTCAAACTACACTCCCCTTATACTCTACTCCTCTAAGAAACCACAAGAGACTTGTCAAACTACACTCCCCTTATACTCTACTCCTCCAAGAAACCATGATTGCTGGAAAGAAAGTTGAAACATCCTTCACTCCTTCCTTCCCGGGATGGGATTTCCTTTCCCTTGACACCTAGGGAAGATTTGGTGGAATCATCACCCGATGGAAGAAAACTACCCTTAAACCCATTAACTCTTGGGCCTCCCCCTCTATACTTTACACCCACTTATTCTCAAATGATCTCAACTTTGACTTTCTATGCACAAACATCTATGGGCCCTACTCCGATAGAAAGGTTTTTTGGCAGTCTTTCTTCAACATCAACCACCAACATCACTCTTTCATCATTGGTGGGGATTTAAACTTCACTTTGGGAGAATATGAAATTTTGGGGCCCTTGGCCCAGAAGGATCCACTCTTAGACTTTTTCATTCTAAAATTGGAAGAAGCAAGTTTATCATACATACAACCTGTAAAATACAGCCCTACCTGGAAAAATATGCGAATTGGAAATGATAGGGTGGAAAAAGGTTGGATCGTTTGCTTCTCTCATACTTTGTCTTTCAAGGGCCCTTTTGGTTCAAACAATGGGTGGCATCTGGTGGGATGCTCGACCACAACCCCGTTCTGCTTGAAATCGATGGACATGCGAAGAGGCCTCCCAACCCATTCAAATTCAACCCACTATGGTTGGAATCAAAATCCTATCTAGAGGATATCAATGATTGTTGGGTTCCTTACAACCCTCGGCTCCCAAAATATCCTGCCATTCAATTCATGTCAAACCTTAAAAGAGAAAAAGTGACCTTCATCGCTTGGAATAAATCCAGGAAACAAAATGAAAACAAACTCCTCTTGGATATAGAAAGAAAATTGATGAACTAGCATGAAAAAGAAACTCAAGAGAATCTCTCAGATGAGTTTAAGAAAGAGTACAAATCTCTTGATTTCCAAAGAATACAAATCCTTCAAAATAGAGAATAGGAATGGAGAACATAAATAATATCCCTTTGGCTACAAGCGGGATACAAAAACACAAAGTTATTTCACCACTTTCCAATAATAGGAAGTTACACAACACCATTTGGTCAGTTCATGTAAGTGATGGATCAAAGGAAATATCATTTGAAGACATAACACTTGAAGGCACCTCCCACTTCGAAACTATTTTCAAAGATGACCCCAAAGTGAACATTGAATACATCATAAAGGTGGAAAGTCTCTTCCCCGTGTTCATCTCCCCAAAGAAAAATCAAAATCTAATGGAAGAAATCACAAATAATGAATTGGAAAAAACCATCCATGGTTTTCAGAAGGATAAAATATCGGGCCCAAATGGTTTTCCAATTGACTTCTATAAAGGATGTTTTTAGATCATTGGAGAAGACCTCCTAAAAATGATCGAACACTCTGGAAGAACTAGGAAAATCCATGCTCCATTCAATGCCACTTTCATTTTCCTTATTCTGAAAGTGGATGACTCTATCAGTTTCAATCAATTCAGGCCTATTTATCTCTATAGCAGTATTTACAAAATCGTTTCAAAAATCATATCCCACCGAATTCAAGATACCCTAAGTGAAAATATTTCTAAGGAACAATTTTGTTTCCTAAGGGGAAGAAAGATACATCAAGCCATAGGAATCACATAAGAAGGTCTTCACTCTATTCACACAAAAAAGTAGAGGGCCATCACCTACAAAGTATATCTTTCAGAGGATTTCGACAGAGTAAGTTGGCTCTACATCAGGCTACTCTTGATCCATTTGGGATTTTTCAATTCTTTCGTCACCTAGATAATGAATTGCATCTCCACAACATCCTTTTTCCTCCTCATAAATGAATTAGCCACCAACTTCTTAGAATCATAAAGAGGACTTCGACAAGGATTCCCCCTATCCTCGCTCCTCTTTCTCTTGGTGGTTGAATGTCTTAGAATAATTATACACTATAAAGCCACAACATCAAAGATCAAATGTATCAAAATCAACTCCATTTTATCCCTAACTCATCTACTTTTTTTTGATGACATTATGTTATTTTGTGAAGGGGAAATCTCATGTTTCTCCACTCTAAAGGATATCCTTCACACCTTCCGCATAGCTACTGGAATGAAAATGTACATGGAAAAATACTCCTTCACCTCCTAGGGATTAAAAAAATATGAATGTCAACACATCTCTAGAACCATGGGAACCCCCATTTCAAAGAACTTGGATGGGTTGAAATATCTAGGTTTCAGTCTAAAGGAAAATAACTATAGCAAGAGGGATTGGCAGTGGCTCTGCTCAAAAATAGAAAAAAAAATTCTTTCTTGGAAAAACCAATGGTTGTCCCAAGTTGGATGCATGGTATTAGTCAAATATGCCCTAGAAGCAATCCCAGTCTATTGAGCTTCCATGACATGGGTCCCTAAGGGCATCTTGGAGAAAATCAGTCAGCTATGCTTTCAATTCCTATGGGCTGGAGCAGAGGGAAAAAAACCTCTTGTCCTGGCATAAAAATGGGTATCTCTTACAAAATATTACAGTGGATGGGGAATCAAAAATATATATCTATTTTCCCAAGATCTAGCTGCAAAAAATATATGGGGAATCATCACAAAGTATGGTCTCTAGGATTGCATTGTAAAAGAAACGTATTTTCCCCAGGGCACCACTGTTGAATGGATAAGGAAAATCTAAAAAACATCCATGAAAGGATCAATCATTTGGAAATCCATTGTTGAGGCTTTCCCATTGATAGGGAATTGCATCATATGAAAGATCGGGAATGGAGAAGACGTCATCATAGGTATATATCCTTGGATAAAATGTGAAGGTAAACATCTTCTACCATATCTTGTTGTATAGGAGATCAACAATGTGGGGTTCACACATCTCCATCATATAGCCCGAAGGAATTATGCTCAGGGCACAAATCAATGGCTAAGCTGAGAGGAAGTGGGATTAAATGAGAAACATGCTCAAATCTAGGAAGAAAACATTGAATCTCTCTCCTCTTCCATGGTCAATTTATCCGACCAAAAAGAATCCCTCATCTGGTATTTCAACCCAACAGGGACCTATGTCCGGAAGCATGGATACATGGCTTTAATATTGGAGCATATTGAAGATCCTTCCCCTTGGTGGGAAGCCACACTTTGGAAACTGAAATGTTTGTTAAAGGAAAAACTATTCATGTCGCTCTTCCTCATAAAAAAATCTCCCACCTAGGAAAACCTACAAAAATGGAGTTTTGTGGGGCTTGGACGATGCTCCCTCTACAAAAAGGACTCAAAGGATATTCCCCTTCTATTTCTGCACTACCCCTTCACAAACGAAGTCTGGTCCAAATTAAATGTTTCTCTTACTTTAACTGAAATATGGCATGGCACCACTGTCTATGAAGCCCTCAAATCTTGGCTCCTCTCCCCCTCCACCTCATAACACAAATCACTTCCTATTATTACATATTGGGGTATCTGGATTACCATGAATCATGCTATTTTCGAAGAATTTGAACCCTCCCCCATCTGTAGCTCCTCTTCCTCCCTATCCATCCTCCACTCCTTCCCTCAAACACTATACCCAAAACTACCCTCCCCCATTCTCCCCTGAACATTGAACCCACATTTCCCTAGGATTTCTTTGACGGGGAAGCCCAGGGATCTCCCTCCACAAGTGCTACTAGGAAAATCATTTTCATAAACCTTGACACAAAAATATATTTTGTTGTTCATCTAGGCACTGCCACCAAAAATCTCAATGAATTTTGGGCAGTAAAGCTTCTCCTCACCTTGGCGAAGGAAAAAGGTTTATACCACATTAACATATTTTGAGACTCCACTCTCGTGATAAATTGCATAAAAAAAGGACAAACTCTACACATAGTCACCCTTCATTCTATTATGGAGGACATCAGATGACTACTTTCTTTTTTCTCTCATGCCACTTTCTCGCATGTATGTAGGATATGGAACCAATAAGTGGACATCCTCTCAAAGGCTGGATTGGACTTGGACATTGGCTGTTGGAAAATCTAGGAAGAGATCCCAACTGACTCCTCATATTTTCTTTTCAACACTAGGCCCTATCTCTAATTAATGTTTTTTATCATTTCTTCCAGTTGCACAGGCCTTTATTTTATATCTCATTTTTATAACAAACTTTTACAGATGCTCTTATAAGTTATCTTTTATTTTCTACTCCCTTTAAGGGAATGATTGTATACACCTCTTTTTGATGAAAATATGAAAACACCATGGACCTCAAGGTCAACATGACTAGCTTTGGAATGGAGCAACCTTCAACACAACTTTATTAGGAAAGACAAGCCAAAAAGAATGCAACACCATTTACTATTGTTATTTTGTCTATTATAAATAAAATCAATTTTTTTTCCACGGTATATATATATATATATATATATATATATATATATATATATATATATATATATATATAAACACACACACACACACACACACACACACACACACACATGTGGTTCATGACACCAAAGACCGGTACTCGCTATGTCCATGGAAACCCCCCCTGAAATCCACGAGAGAACATGGGGAGGCCGAGCATTTTTGGAATATTGGGGGCTCAACAACAAGAACATCATATAGACTCATTTAAGGGCATCACATGTCACTTACAAGGAATTGAACCTGGGTGGGGAGGGTAACAACCATTCCTCCCAATAATCCAATATGCATTGAATGGACACACACACACACACACACACACACACACACACACACACACACACACACACACACACATATATATATATATAAAGTTGATATTGAAATATTTATTTATGACCGATATTGAAATATTTTTTGTTATTGATATTTTTTAAATGCCACCACATGTCAACTCCATGTTGAGCACATAAGGAATTACACATCTCCCTCATACTAGGCTATAGAAATCACCTCTTGACACAATTATAAAAGTCCCCATACAATGACATTTCTACCCAACAAAAGACCATAATGTTTCATCTTTACCTTTTTTCTTTTGGAATTTTTATAATTTTTGTCAAATTAACTTTTATATTGAGTATTGTTGGAGTTTAACTATCATCATTAATTGTTTTCCTTCATTTCCTAAAGTTGACAAAGTTGGATCCCTTTTTTAACTCTAAGAATTCGATTCATGTCTCTTCTTTCTTTATTCAAAGATATTTTTGTGCATGAAATCAACAAGAGGAGTTATCTCCCAGGATGTGGTAGTAATGGTATCTTCTCTACTACCCTTTGACATCAGAGAAGGCATCAAATAAATTGAAATTGTTGGAACTATGAGCATTGGGACATGGGAGGTATTTTTTGGATATACCCAATGGTATTCCTATTGTGTGCCATTCTTCCAAGAGGGATTTTGAGCCTTTCAAAATTGGGGATGATTTTGTCTTTGGGAAGGAGGCCACCACATGACCATGATCAAAGAAAACTCTATATTCAAAGGCAATGTGTTCAAAGTTTCATGGTTGAGTCTAGATTTAGTCATCATATACCAAAATTATGTGATAAGGAGACATTTTGTTAAATTTGCATAAATACATGTCTTAGCGTAGCTAGTGAAACTATAATGATCGATATTTTTGGAGCCACTAAGATGAAAGAGCTAGAATAGTTTTTTATGGAAGTTAAAGGCACTAATTCCTAGTATTCCAAAGGAAGCCTTGG
This sequence comes from Picea glauca, assembly GCA_000966675.3. Classification (NCBI taxonomy): domain Eukaryota; kingdom Viridiplantae; phylum Streptophyta; class Pinopsida; order Pinales; family Pinaceae; genus Picea; species Picea glauca. The sequence goes on from JZKD02S2104098.1 coordinate 299,126, forward strand.
TAGTTTGACCCATCACAGGAATGATAGTTAGAGAATTTATATGAAGGCTGAAGTTTGATTGTGACAATTTCTTAAATAATCGAGTGTCATCTATAAATCGGGGTTCATTGTGGATTTGAGATAGAAAGTAAAAATGTCTACATGCATGTGGATGAATGGAAATTGTGTTATCCTAAAAATAAATAAAAATAGCTTGTAGCCATATGGAGAAGCTTAAGGGAGAGCCATAGGTAATTGAACCTAGCAATCAAGATATGGGTGAGATTAATATCCTCAAGATCCATGAACCATGTTGGCTTAATCTCCAAGGAAACTTTCTTCACATAGAAAGATGGAAGAGGGAACTTCTTTGGAAGTGGGGAGGACTTTGGTGAATGTGAGTTGTCCCAACCTTTCACAAGGTAAAGGGGAGTTTATTTGAAGGATGCAAACTTTTATATTAAGATATATAACTTTTATTTATATTCTTAATATCTAATTGGGAGGCCTTATTTTCTTTGTATCATGTTTGATAATATTTTTGTTGAGAAAAACTATAATAGTTGAACACCTTATTATAGAGTTCGTCTTAACTTGAGACTTGAGTAAAATAGAGTAGAGTAGATTATATCATTGTAAGAATAATATGTATATATCACATGGATTACAATTACAAACAAGAGTGGAAACACAAGGTTTGATATTGAAACTAGAAAAAATGTTAGTATATGAGTGAAAGAGGATGCAATTGTACTAACCACAAGATTTAAATCCCAACATTGAGTTCTAAATTAGTAAATTATTTGTGGTAGTAAATGTACTCATAAACATAGTTTTACTCTAAGGGAGATGTGCACATACAAATTGAGTCGATGATGTGCTATTACTTGTCAATTAATCATGTCAATGGAAGCATGAAAAAATGGCATTTCCATAAGATGTCTTAAGGTCCTCAACATGGTTGGGAATGTGCTCCCCTGATCATCATCACTAAAGGATGTCCCCATGCAATGCATGAAGGCACATATGCTATGTAACGTTTTGGATCATCACCATTGGACAACATGCATGTCATGTTAGACACTCGTGTGTGAATGCAATTGGGCTTCTTCCATCTTTCAATTTCATTAGGGCCCACAACATGGTCAATCAACAAAGTTGACATCACCAATGGACGATGTGGTTGGTGTGTTGTGGGGTGTCGGGTAAAGAATTCAAATTTTTTGTTAAATAGTATATTGCAAATGGATGATGTGGTTGGTGTGTTGTGGGGTGTCGGGTAAAGAGTTGAAATTTGTTGTTAAATAGTGTGCATTTTTTATAGGTGGTTTTCGAGAGGAGATTCTTAAGAATGATGTGGATCAAATTGCCCAACTTGAAGATTTTATAGATTAGGAAAAAATCTATTTATCATTTACCCTTTATAGGAATCCTACATTTTATAGTTTTCATTTATTTCTCACATTACAATAGATAATGTAGATAAAAGATAAATTTATAATTTTGTGACAAAGTTGAAAGTTGTGCTTAGTTTGGACTTTAAATAGAATTTAAAAGTCAAAACTTTGATTAAAGTGATTAAATAAATTTTAACATCATAGGGATTATCAAGAGAGTTCTAACCAGTTAAATAAAACCAAAAACATAAATTATACACATGAAAGTCATTTCCTTATTAGTCGCTGCCGAAGGAAAGAAGGGACTCTAACATTAGATATGGCTTTGACCGTCAATTAGTTTGCGATTGACTTTTAATATATTTGGTATATCCATAACTTTGTAGCATGGGTTGTAATTTTTCATATTAAATATTTTACTAAAAAATATTTATCTACGATCCTATTGGCTCTAACAATGAAAGTCTTATTGGAGGCTTCACTCCTCCTAATGTAAAAATACATTCCCAATCCTCAATTTTAATTTATGATTTAGATGATGATTTGCATGCAATTTATTTGTTCTAATTTTCAACTTAAGTTCTAAATTTTCAATGCACCCAAAAATGTCTGACAAATTTGTTCCTCCCAAATTTCAATTTCTAACAAATACGACCATTGTCTCCACCACTTGCATGCATGCAGGCACATGACTTGCTTATTTCTTCGACTGAGTGATCAGGTGTCAGGAGTTACTTTTCCTCCCTGCACTCCGGATAAACAACATAACTCTTTTAGATATAGCTACCATGAGCCATAGTTGAGCACAACCTACCATAGACTCTATAGAAAAGCTCAAGAATTATGTGCTCGCTAGAAGAGATCCATATTGGACTTTGTCAACCACTATTTCTAGGCTTACTTCCAATGATATTTAAACAAAGGAGGTTGCTTCTATTCACCTGAGAAATATGTTATCTATCGGTCATATTTTCTTTTCCTATCATGTCTGATCAAAAACCACAACTAGGTTAATAATTTTATTGCGATAGAGACATTTCCAAAACTCTTATTAATACCTTCTTCTGTGTGTAGAAGGCACTCCTCCAATAGATGTGGGAACACCTTCAAACATGCCACCAGTGATGAGAGTTGAACCCACCTATTTGATCCGTCCCTCAAAAACGTCTCTACTTCTCAACTCAAGATCTAAGCATGAGGCATATTCAGTGGGTACGCCTTCAAACATGTCACCACTGATATGTTTTATACATATTAAATAATATATACGATATACATATAAGAATAAAGAAAGCTCTATTTGGAAAAAACAATAATATTGAGCTTACAAAAGTAACGAAGTATATCTCACCTTCATTAAAATCATATTTATAGTGGGATCGCCTTCAAATATGTCACCACTGATTGGTTATGCTAGGGGAACTCAAATTGGAGAATATGCTTTTTTTTTGGATCAACTTCAACTGGAATTGATTCTAGTGTTGATGGCGATGAAATAATCATTGAATCCACCTTGAAATATAGGTGAAATTTAACTTATCCTTTGGCTTTTAAGGTCCATCCCTTTGCTTAAACCCTTATTGAGCTCGAACACGAAGAACAAAATGTGAATGGATATCCCTTCCATGGCTATCCTTTCCTTTATCCCATCCATGAAGCATGCCCTTGCCAAAAAACAGGAAAAGAGTGCTACACAAAGAACATAAAGCACTAATTATACTAATTATTCAGGCTGTCATGTAGGAGATATATATTCACGATACCGCGTAGTTATATATTCCCATGAAGGCTTTGATGTTGCTTGCTCAGCTATTGCTCCCTTTGATATCCATCAAACCACACTATCTATTCCTGCCTATTTTCTCTTGTTTTGTATTAACTCTCTACCTTGCATGCATCACAAAAAGGAACGAAAACAACAGGCCCCATGTGTGCAGAGAAAATGACCAGAAGAAATCGACCAATAATAAATATGGTTAAGTGGCCATACACCGTCAATTTACAAGAACGAAAGGAATTGAGAGCCTCTTCCACTGTTGCCATAAATAATTTACAGATGACAAGTTAAGAAGGCAGGCTGCTACGACTACATGATGGTGCGAGAATTCACATTGTCTTCACTAAATGCTGGCAGTGAAGTGCATAATACGATGAAGGAAACCTTAAACTAGTAGTATCAAGTAGTAAGGGTATTCAAAGGTCCCTTATCTCTGTATGTTGCATATGTGATAGTAGACCTTATGAACTAATAGAATGATATCGGACAAAATTTTAGATGTGGTGTTTACTACAATAGTTCTAGTTGTTATGTCATAAAGTAATTTTTGATGATACATATAGGATGGTCTCCAAGTTACCAACCACTGTCCTGATTCCAAATATACTCAACATACTTGTAGATAAATCAGAGCATAAAGTGCCATATTTGGATGTTACTAATGGAAAACCAAGGCCGCTAGAGCCCAACTTTCAACTATTCCTTCTTTGTTATTACTTGTTTGAAGATGGATATTTTGGGCCTTTATAATGGGATATTTATCAGCCAAAATTGAGTGTTATTTTGTTGTTTTCTATGACTGCAATTAGGCAGTTAAATTTGAGAATAGATTATAATTATGGCATATGCAATATGTAGGTTATGATTCTATTACACTTTATGCATGCATTTAATCTAATATTTTCTTTCACAAACATAATCAAATTAATATTATTGATTCTTCCCACATCGAGTGTTATGCAGTGATCTAGATTTTCCCATTAAGGACACTTATCCAGTTCCATAAAGTACATGTAGAGTACCTCAACTAAGTAAAATTTAATTATACAATTTTGATAGTGAATTCATCTCTATCTTATAGTAAGTTGCATATTTGAACTTATTCCACTGTGTGTTTTATTATTATTGTTATTTTAATCTTTAACGTCAATGGGGCATGCATTTTATAGGTGAAGGAAAGGACATACAACCATCATACATATGGAATGGGTTCCCATGTGATGCAATATGGTGACATACCCATCAATGGAGATCCATTGTCATTTGAGACTGCAAATGTTGTTGCCACCTTTGAGAATCATTTGACACAATATCATAGAGAGAATGATGTCACAGCTAAATCAACTGGATGTAGATCTTCTTTACCTGTGGAAAAAGGTCAGTAAATATTACTAACTTGAAGAATTTTATAACAGTGGAGATTCTTCTAGGATTTTGTGTTGGCTTCTTCAATTGTTAAAAGTATCAAATTAAGTTTCACAATATGCAATTGCTTTGGAAATCCAACCCTTATATGATTTTATTTGTTATGAAACATATGTGAAGAATAATTTAGAATAATATTTAGGGTTACTCTATTCATTACTTATATTATTCTTATTGAATGAAATATAAGGAAGATTTTCGACCATTACAGTGTTAGTGTCTTAACAATAGAAATAGACATCCTCCCTACTTGCATTATAAAAGATCCAAGCCTGATTTCACAGAAAAGTTGGAAGCTCAACAAGAATTGATTGAGTCCCCTTAGGAAGGAAGACCCCACGTTCAGAACATAGCCAGAAGTATCCTTCTTATCGTAACTATAGGCAATGTAGGGGTCGTAGACGAGATTGTAAGGCATGTAGGTCCAAAGCTTTGCGCACTTGCCTGTGCCCTTCACCTTCTTCACCACTTTGTTCACATCCACGTATCTAGTGACCGTCAATTTTTATTTTTTTTTTGTTCATGTCCACCGATTGCATGCCTGCACATTCAATACTCATCATATAATATCAATTGTTCCAAATCATTCACCTCATATTACACAATTATATATATAGCCTCAATGCTCACCTTTCATGGAGGAGACATACTTCTTCACTTTCCTCTCATACCCATCACAGTCCATGCGGACCTTCATCTCTACAGTTTGCACAGGCTCCAATAAACAACACTCAGCTAACATAATAATTAGCATTAGGAGCAAGTCAGCAAGGATGTGTATCAGTTTGGTTCGAATGTCTAACACTGATCATTCCCATATGCTTTCTTCTTGTTGCAAGTCGTATGTTTTGAATTTCAAGCATAAATGAGCCAACATTTTCTATTGCAATTACAATGGCAGTTGATTCATTCTCGCATCATCCAGAAGCTTATCTCTTAGGAGCCTCATGCACACTATCATATCCACCAGTTGTCAACCCTCTACATGTAAATGCAAGTGTCAAATAACATGTTGTAGCGATTAACATTAAGAGGAACACATAGATATGCAAGTGCCAGTGGTTAACACTACGAGGAACACTAGGAAAGCTAAATGTAATGCATTGTCATGATTACATGGTCAACGACAATTGAGCCTCTCATAAGTTGACATGTTGAACGAACCTTTTCTTTCTTTAACAGTTTGAAACATAGATTTTATTTATTGTTTTTTTATATTGTTCTATGGACATGCATGGTCCAATTTGATACGGGGTTCTCTTATAAAGAGACTCTTTGCCTTAATTCTTTAAGCTTATGCCATGATCAATGATAACTGCATTTTCCCTGCTAAAGGAAAGGGAAACAATGGAAATTTTAGATAAAACAATTCCAGATAATCGGTGATAGCTCCATTTGACTTGCTAAAGGAAAGGGAACAATGGAAATTTTAGATAAGACAATGCCAGAGATTGATAATGAGTTCTTCCATTTTTACTGTTTTTGTAACCTTTTAGAAAACTTCTTCTATGAGAAAACTTGTCCAAATTTCCAAATTACAGGAATGAGGTTATTATGATGTTTATCCTTACTAGCATAAACTGGCATAAACTATTATGTTGTAATAAAAATATATCACTCGAGGATGATAGACATGAGACAAATAGACATTAGCCAATGGGAGCTTTTATTTATGAATATTTAAAAGAGAGTTTGTTTTTTCTTATATACTTAACACTGTTGTGGTGTTTTGATGTTGGAGAGATTTATTAAATATTTTAATAGCAGAGTACCTTCAATTTTGTTCAATGCTTCTGTATTTTTTCATTATTTTCTGGTACTGCAGAATCCTTAGTTTGCAATGGAGTCAAAGTATTCCTCCAGTGATATGCTCAAGGTTGAAGCTGGAATTGGGCAACTTGCTTCTTTCCAACATGGCTGAGAGTCCGAAAAACTCTGGAGAATATAGCCAAAGAAAATATGATCAAAGTAACATTGATAACACACAATTTGTCTAAATCCATGAGGTTGTATCTAAAAACAATTCTTCATTGATCTAGATTGATAATTTAGAAAGTGTTAGAGGTTGTGAGGTTAGAAGGATTGCAAACATCACTTATGAATTTCCTATTATTTCAATCGTTGTTGTCTATCCTACTTATAATTTAGATATGTTAATGTACAAAACATACACAATGGTTTTGAGTCTTGACTTTAAACTAACTAAATTCATGGCTCAAACTCTTCGATGCCCACACATCTTTTGTTTATATAAGTAATGACATAACACATTAAATAACAAAACAAAAATGTTTTATATTATATATAAATAAATTTTTTGTTATTAAATATTATTAAATTAATATTTCAAAAATTTAATATTAATATAAAATTAAACAAATATTTTAATATATTAATATTAATTTATATAATTTATTATTTTATTAAATATTTGTTTTCCAATTAATTCAATATATTATTTAAATAAATATTTAATATCAAATTCAATTTACAACAAAGACATCACTATTACTGCATCCCTATTACGACAAGGACATCATTACTACTGTAGCACTTGTTTAACTAGTTATTGATTTATCATAATATTATGTAGGTAACAAATCATCTGCAAACTACTAACATCTATAAAGCTAGCTACATATGTTTTTTAAAAATATTTTGAAAACTATGAACCCTAACCCTATAGGTGATCCAAAACCCCAAATCTTACAACTAAGAAGATGAGATCACACTCACCACAATATGATGAAAGGGTTATAATAAATTTCGTTCAATAGATCAACGATGTAAAGTGTTCCTAGAGTGTGCACCGTGGCAGTGCCCTAAAGGTTGGGTGTAAATAGAGAGAATATAATATTACAATGCTTATCAATAATCCTACTTACTTTAAGTGTTAAGAACACTTTCCCTATTCATATTACCTTTTTATTCGAGAAGGATTATGACATTTATGTTGTTTTTGGCACTATGGAGAGAGCCCGACTCACAACAAATAATAAATCATTGTTGTATACTTAATACATTTTGAGAAAGTTTCCTTACATGAATGTTTAATTACATATATATGAATATTTAATTACTTATAGTTTTCGAAAATTTTATGATTAGTTTGATTAATTTAGTAACAAGACTCTAAAAGTTACAATAAAAATAAAAATAAATAAAATTATTTATATTATTTAATTAAAAATAATAAAATTATTATTTAAAATTTTGAATAATATAAAAAAATATTTAAAAATTAAAAAAAAATTAATACAAAATCAATGACAAACTTACTATAATAATTTATAGGTTTCAATAAAAATTAATATATAATAAATTAAATAATAAAACAAAACTGATTTTTTTTTGGCATCTTAAAAAGGTAAATAAAGAATATTTAAACATTACACATTTCTTAATCATCAATTATGTTTTTTATCACTACATTATAAGATTACTAATCATAAAAACTTTAAAAGATCATCCCTTAGCATGAGTACAATGCATGTAGGAAACGACCATCTTATTAATGATATTTGATCATAAATATATAAAATACATTTGAGATTAAATATTATGAGAAAAGTTTGATTAAGAATTTTATTAAAAAAATGTTTGAAAAGATAAATTTTTATTATTTAAAATGATGATGATGGTTAACATTTATTGAAATTAAATTTGTTATATCAAACTTTAATAAAGGTGAGAAATTATTTGGCTTGCTTTAAAATTTTATTTTTGTACTAAAAAAGCTTTAAGAGAAGTATTACTAAATCACCATATTTTTTATGAGTTAAAATGTTAGGAAGGTCGATCTTGTAACAAATATTTTGAAATTGTGATCTAATATGGGTGTACGCGGGACATTCTAAGAGAAAATTATTTTCATCTTCAACCTTCTTAGTGTCACAAAGATGACAAATTCTTTCGACCCACAACATTTTAGGAATTTTCCAATGCCTTGTTTCACAATGGAGGTCGTGAGAATTTGTTCTTATTTTAGTAATGTTGATTTTCTTCTTTACGCTAGTCAAAATAGAGAGATACTTTTGATCTTCTAGATTAGGGTTGATCACATCCTTATAGTATCTTAATTTCTTTTATCCTATAATTATTTATTGCACCACAATTTCTCCTTAAATTTAGATGTAATAGTATCTTGAATATTCTTGTTATTATGCAAAGTGACCTCTTCCTTTATTCCCTAATGATTTGTCCAAGATTTGAAATATTTATGCCAATCTCACTTGAGTTGCAAGTGGGTTTGACTGGAGTTTGAAGCAACCTTAGGAACCCTCTTGTCTTCCATGTTGGTTATCTTGTTCTTGTAATTAAGTACATAGTAATAGTTTTTCTCTAAATGGGGAAAATAATTGCTTCTATGAGGAGGATAGGATATGGTGTATTGCCTTTAATTTTGAGATTATCAGTGATAAAACACTTTTGTATTTTCTCTATCTTTCTCCATGATTCTATAGAGATGTTGTCACCTCAAACTTCATTTCCATATAAGATAACATGAGTGATGAGAGTCTCAAAGAGGAGTTTCTTCTTATCCCATAGTCAAAGGTGTGTTGATTTACAAATTTTTTCAAGTCCATAATAGGCTTTCTACCCTCCATTTATCTTTTTGTCAATGATATAGTTCTAGTTAAACTTGTGATAGAGATTGATTCTGAGATATTTGTATGAAGCCAGTTCCTTCAAGTTGTTGTTTTCATACACAGAATTGGCATAAGTGATATTTCTTGATTTAATTATTATAATCTTTGTTTTGTCAATGTTAATAGTCATACCCATACTAGAGAAAAAATTCTTGAGAAGTTTTAGTTTCTTGTGGAGATCATAGAGACTCCTTACCATAAGAACAATATCATCAGTGTAAATAAGAAGGATGATGACTATACTAGCTAGAGTCTAGCCAACACTACTCACATCTTCCAAAAAACCCTCTAACTTGTCAATGTATATGCCAAAAAGGGTAGGGGACAAGGGACAACCTTGTTTAACTCTTATATATATAAATTATTTTCTTACGAGTAGCCCTCAATGTTCCTAAAATTGGAAATAATATTCTCATACAACCTTATCACAACAACTCTCAACTCAAAAGGGACTTTTAACTCTTCTAATCTACTCCAAAGGTTAGTCTTGACCATTGTGTCAAAATCTTTTCTAAAGTCAATGAAACAACAAAGGAGATTGGTTTTATTATTGAAACACTCCTCCACAATGATCCTAAGCATAACAAGGTGATCCATGGTTTAATGATAAATCCTAAATCTAACCTTACCTTTATCTATTTTTCAGTGCCTTTCTAGCCATACAATGATCTTGTTTTCCAAAATAATTCGATATAACTTGGATAAAATGGGGCTAATCATAATGGTCATATAATTTGAAGGATTTTGTTTATCCCCACTTTTAAAAATATATAAAATGAGGCTTTGAGTCTAGGGTTTAGGGAATCCCTGCTTGACTTCTAAATTAATTATCTATAAACTGTTGTGGATATTCCACTGGAACAGTTTGTCACAACAAATTTGATAACTAAAACTTAAATCTACACTATGAATGGTTAAATTCCTTTATATTCCAAAATATTTAGTTATTGATTTTCTTCTTATTCATGAAATATATAAAATGAAAAAAATAGAGAATCAAAAAGTACAATCACACACCATCCACAAAGTAACACAAATATTTTATATGAGAAACCCTTATGGGAGAAAACCCAGCTAGAAGGTGAGGTTGCTATGCTCTCTTTTCTCTAGTATGGAAATAATGAAAGTACAAAGGAGAAGGAACTCTATATGTAGTTACCTGAGACCTATGGCCTATTAGGCTGCAACATAACATTAACCCCCTATGTTATGCTCTCTAATTTCCCACTCCTAGTTGTTATGCTATGCTATGGAACAAAATACAATAACATAGAATGGAACCCCTTCTCATCCTAGTGGCCTGGTATTTAACATAGCCCAATAGACATCTAGGGGTAGGTTCTTGACTTCCTCAACCATCAATTTTGGTAGGGTTTTGAGCCTTATATAATCTTCTTTAAATATTTTGAACCCTAATTTTCCAAATTATGACCTGCCACTACAATGACCCTTCAAGATGATTCCTCCAATTCTTTTCCACTCTGAAAGCATAGAGATAGATGAAAAATAATGTAATGATTCAATCTAGATCATACCTCTCCATTTAGGGAGGCTTTTGGTCCCCAAAATCTTTACTGAATGAGGTGAGGAAATTTTTCCCCTACCTTCTCTTTGGAGTAAAAATTTTCTTTGCCTGGAAGTTGTCCTTTCAACCCAATATTCCAAAGGTCATGTTGCCCCTGTATTGTAGTTCTAAAACGCTTCTACAAAACTATGTCTTTTATTAACTCTAGTTGAGCATATGGTGCTAACTCCTCTATGGAAGGTAGGACCTTCTCCTCCTCCTGATCGAACATGGAAGGCTCATAGAGTTTGATATTATCCACATTCATTACTAAGTAAATGTGCATGTATGGGGGTAGACTGAGTCTGTAGGGATTATCTTCCACCTTTTACAATAACTCAAAAGGACCATACCATAGAGCCTTGATATTCTTACTAGGACCTTGTATCCTTTCCTTATTCATCTGTAACCACACTCTGTCTCCTACTCTAAATGTTCTCTTTGTTTTTTGCTAGTCATGTCTATCCTTGCACTTTTTCTGTGACTTCTTCAATGTCTCTTGTACTTGCAAATGGATCTGTTGAATCTTATCAACATTTTCTTTTTGTTTTTAATGCATATCCTTTGAGGTCCTCCATCACTCCTTCTTTTTTTCCATATGCAACATTTAAGGGTGTTGGCATAGGGGAATACCTAGGGTTCAACTCTAATAGCGCACCAACAAAACCTAACTACTAGCCCTTACGAAAACACCTGCGAATCAGATGAAGTCTCACCTGAAGTAGTAATAGGGGGGTTGTAGGACACAAGTGTCTACAACTAGAGGAAATGCAAGATGATTCCAAAACAACAATGAAATATTACCTAGATATTCTTAACAATATTATGCTTAGCTTCACGAAGTAAGTTATATCTTCTTATCTTCATCAGGAAAAATAACAGTGTAATAACAATGTAAAAGGTAGAAAATAAAAAAGCATCAACCACATGGAACAACAAAATTTACGTGGTTCACCCTCTCCCTAGAGCTACATCCACATAACTGTGTTTATTGATAGAATAGATGAAGATATACAGTTCTATCTATGCACTCAGTTGCAGATCCTTCTCTCTCTTCCTCTTTATTTCCTATCCCTATGCACCTAGCTGCAGAGTCGATCTTCGCACCCAGCTGAAGACCCAAAATACAAGAATAACCTAAAACATAACAATTTTACATCTCAACACCACTATTTCCTCCCATTTCAACTCTTCTAGACCTTTATTTATACATTCCATGACTCTTAGAAAACCATGGACTGAAGCCCAGGTGCCAAAACCCTAGGTCCACATAACCCACATTTTAAGGACTTTGTCGACATGTTCTTTGTTCTTCTCCATGAGGTGCTCCAAGCACCCATTAGTGTCTTCTTCCGATTGTTGAATTGTCCACGATCTATCTTCTTTGTTTCTTTGTCTTCCTTGATCTTCTCTTTCAACACCTTGTTTTCCTTTACTTTGTTCCTTCTTTTATGCTTCTTTAACCACTTTGACCATTCCTGGGTTTGTGTGCCTTCCTCTCACTTCATACTTTGTCTTTCTTCTTCCTTAATATTTTCTTCCTTCCTTAATACATGACCAAGGGACAAAAAAGGGTAAAGGTGGAAAATACCCAAAGCAAGTTTCAGAAGGTGTCTTACTACTAGAAGTTTGGATTGCTATGTTATAAGAGTGTTTTATATAGATTAGATTTCCATCCCAACTCTTCGGATGATTCTTATTGTAACCCCTCAAAAGATGCACCAAATTCTTGTTGACTACCTCCATCTTCCCATATGTCTATGGATGGAATGTTGTAGACCTATTCAACTTAGTGTCCATCTTCTCCAATAATGTAGTCCAAAATTCATTGAGAAATATGGTATCCCTATCTGAGATGATGCTCCTTGGTATCCCAAAGTGCACCCAGACTGGTTAAAAGAACAATTTTGTTGCTTCCTGACACTTAATGGTATTTTTACAAGGCATGAGAATGCTCATTTTGTTGAACATGTCAAATACCACAAATAAATATTCATGTCCCTTCTGTGTGGTTGGTAAACCTCCCACAAAATCCATGGAAATACTTTCCCAAGGTCAATTGGGTACAGGTAAGGGATGGTATAGACCTTAATTCTTGTTATTGGTCTTATTGGTACACCAAAGTATACATCCCATGATATATCATGATACATCTTATTGCATTATGGGCCAGTACACATACCTTTGTAATTCAAAAATTGTCTTCCCAACACCAAAATGTTCTGCAACCTTGGAGGTGAAAGCCTCTCTGATAATCTACAATCATTCACCTTTAGGAACATAAATCTTGTCGAAATTGTAGAGTAAACTATTCTAGAAATGATAGTCAACCTTTTTTTCACCAATTGGCCATTTAGCTGCTTAAACACCTCCTTGAAGTCCTCATATTTTATGTATGCCTCTTTGTATGCATCATGGGTAAAATGCTCCATATGCATCAGATTCCCAAAATATGTAATATTGTATGTGGGTGGTCATGAAATTATGTCTTCCAATGTATTTTTGCTACCCTTGTTATACTTGATGACTAGATGAAATTGTTGTAAAAACCCCATCCACTTGTAATGCCTAGTTTGTTGTAGCTTACTCTAGGCCTGCAAATATTGTAGTGGTTGGTGATCTATGTGGATGATGGTCTCATTTCCCATCAGATAGTTCTTCCACTTTTTTACAGCTTGTACCAAGGCATATATATCCTTTTCTTAGGTAGGGTATTTGAGAAACTGCCCATGGAATACTTCAAAATGATAGTAGACGGTCCTTCCTCCCTGCATCAGTACTGCTCCCATGGCATACCCACTTGCATATGTCTCCACTTTGAAGGGATTATACAAGTTTGGTACTGTGAGTAATGGTGCTTAACTTATCTTTCTTTTCAGCTCATCAAATTCCTTATAGATATTCTTCCCCAACTTGAAACTCTTACCACTAGTTGTTATGGTGTGGAGTGGTGCAGCTACCACTGAAAATGAATACATGAACTTCCACAAGTATTGTGTTGCCAAAAAAAAAAATCCTAAATTCAGTGACATTTGTAGGAACTGACCATTTCATGATGGACTCCATATTTATAGTATATATCCTAAGCTCCCCTCCATTGATCACATACCCCAAATACACCAAAGGTTATTGATCAAACTTGCATTTCTTGAGATTGGACAACAATTGAGGATTCTTCAAAGTCTCTAACACCTGCATAACATGTGAGATGTGCTACTCCAGGGTAGCACTATAAACCAATATATCATCCAAATAGATAATAAAAAATGAATCTAGATAAGGGAATAATACATCATTCATTAGTCTCATAAATGTAGCAGGTGCATTACATAAACCCAATGGCATAACCAACCACTCATACAAAATTTTCCTTATATTGAAGGTAGTCTTCCAAGTATCCTCTTCTTTGAATCGTACCTGGTGATATCTTGATTTCAAATCCAACTTAGTGAAGTACTTGGCATGCTGCAGTTGGTCCAATAAATCATCGATCCTTGGTAGAGGGTATTGATTCTTTAGTGTAATTTTTATCAATTCCCTATAATCGATACACATTATCCAAGTCCCTTGCTTCTTAGGTAAAATTAAGATGGGTGACCCACAAGGTGAGGTACTTGGTCGAATCACATCATGATCCAAAAATTGTCGCAACTTCTCTTTCACTTCATTCGCTTCTAGAATATACTGTCTATACATCCCAATATTTGGTAATGAGGAGTCTGGAAATAACTATATTTCATACTCCACATCCCTCTTGATTTGTATCCCTTTAGGATCCTTGAAAATCCTATGTATTCCTGTAGAAAATCTTCCAACTAATGTTTCTTCTCTTTAGTACACCTTTCTAGGGATTCCTTCACTCTCATTGAATCATCATCAGACTAATTTTCTCTTAAGAAAAGAAAAACATATTTCTTTCTAGAACTAATCAACTTCTTGGCTTGGTTGGCCCTTACCAATGAGATATTTGACTTAACTTTATGCACATTGATGATATAACACTTCCCATCCTTGATCAGCTGGTACTAGTTGTCTCTCTGCATGAAGTTTGCATCCATCATATACATGTAAGGGCTTCCAAACACTACTCATCAATAAAATCAACACTTACAATAAATTTAATCTTACATTGTTTTCTTACCTTTATAGCACATCCTTGTTTACCCACCACAATGGATAGGGGCTAGTATGATCGTGAACCTCCAATCCAAGTTTTTTTACCAGATCTATTGCTATGATATCAGCCTGTGAAATAGAGTCAAATAGAGCATCTATCTTGGTATTATTGACCTTAATCTCGATGTGGAAGAGCTTGGTCGTATCCTTCTCTTCCTGGCGATGAAGGCTACTTAGATTCACCTCCCTCTGCATAGATGTGCATAAAAAAATTTCATCCACATCCGAGCTAATTTGAACCTAATTGCTTGAATTTATGGCTAGAAGGTTCTTTTTCTTTCCATCCTTCTTTCAGTTCTCTAGGTTCAACTCTGGATGTGGTTTCTAGTATTTTTCCTTGGTGTGGTAATCATTGTTGCAATTATTACAATGGTTTCTAGGATCTTTTCACTGATGTGTAGTGGCATCTATATTCTTATATTTACCCCCTTTCCACTTCTTCTTCCCCTCCTTGGAATCTCCCTAGTTCTCTTTCTGCTTAGAATGACTTGGTTGCCCCTTATTTTGGCCTATGTTTTCCAGGTACTATGCCTGTACACACACCTCATCCACTGTCTTTGGCTTGAAGAGCATCACCTACTTTCATAGATGACTATGTAAACTCCCCAAATACTTGAGGAGTATATTTGGGTTCTTGGGAGAGATACCTGACATGATGGTCATCTTTCTTAACTCAATGGTGTACTCATGTACACTCTTCCCTTGACTCTTTTAATATACCCAATGCATTAATGAGAAATTATACTCTAAAACTTCACCGCTTAGTCCCTACTCTACACACAAGTCCACACAGTATCACTTGAGGTAATGTATTCAACCCAATTTGAATTGCACCACACAACTTATAACATCATAATAAAAAATATCTTTTAATACAACCTTAAGCAGTGGAATTAAATCAAATAAATGCCCACACCATCATACTAACCCCATATTACAACTTTGTGCGCATCCACCTGTGTGGCATGCACCAATTCTATTATTACTATGAGCAGGTTCTAATTCCTTACCCGAACACATCCATGAGTTCCAGTCTCTTGGTGCACACATGCTACAATCCTACACACCAACCACTAAACCCTCTTCTTGACGAATCATAACCAAATTCACAAGGTTAACTTAATAGGAAATATTGCCGCATTTTTCATATCCATGCAAAACTACAAATACAGGCTAAGTGTGCCATACTTACATGAACAAGAAACAATTAATCGTATTTAACACATACACGAATTTAACTATGTCAAACATAGTCAAATATACATAGTAAACAAGACAAGTGCATAGAAAACACTTGTATTTTATGAAAGTTACCAACTTCAACCTTGAATTAGACGTTCCTCCCAGACATAGATGATATTTCTCATAAATGTTCAGCAACAAGTCATCGCCGAGCACTCCACAAAGGAAAAAGGGTTCCTAGCGACAAACTACGGTACGAAACTCAATAGAATTTTCCATTCCTAAGTGCCTGCTACTGCAACTAGTCCACGGTCCCTCATTACCCACACACCTGTCACACCCAAGGAAGCGTGCACCTTCTCTACTCACCATTCCTTTGACTGCCCCACTTCCCTTCCCAGGGTTACTAGTAACAGGTCGAACAAGAAGTCTTCGAACCCTGCGACTAATGATCAACACTCCAAGGAAAAATTCCTAGCAAAACTCTCACCTAGAGAGTATACCCACAGGTCTGAAAACCACTCCACAACAACCAATCTCTCACCAAGAGAGACTTCTCATGGTCTGTCAACCCAACTCTTATATAGTGATGTTGAAAATACTAAGAGGGGGGTGAATCAATATTTAGAGAAATTAGTATTTTTTAACTTGTACTTCAATCAGATCATGTATTCAATTTATATCCAATCAATAATGAAGACTATATAATGAACAATGAAGAATACTATAAGAGATACACCAATACATCATGCACATTATATAATAAGTAATCATGTATTATTGTTCAAAGGAAGTAATGAATTCCAAAGGTAGCTACAACTTCCAAATATAAATGGAGGGATAAACCTCCAAAAAGAAGATACAATCCTCCAATATCAAGAGAGGGTTGACCTCTCCATCCTTGCCCCTTCCTTCCACCCAAGAATATATGAGAGATAGTAAAAATTTCCATTAAATTATCACCATCAAACAACCATCACATAGAACCTGATAATGCTTCCCGAGACTTCTTCAAAATTTTCAATTCTTCACTTCTTGGAATACTTTGATCCTGTAGATAATATTACTCAATGTATTCTCAGAAAATCCTCCAAGTTTCACTCCTTGAATCATCCCAGAAAAGGATTTATAGAGAAAATGGTAGACATTATTCAATTCGTGTTTATTTAGGAGACTTCATAGTGAAAATGGTAAGATGAACTATAAATATCATACCTTAAAACACATAACCAAAATACTTCATCCTCCCGTGAAATTCAACCTTCTTTACTTCATATTTCCTCAGAAATTTGACTTATATCTCCTTGTTCATTAATAAACTTGTGTGTGTTGAAAAATGAATTTATAATGAGATGTATCTATACCATTTATGTCACTTCTTTTTAACATTAGGGATGGCATGTACTTTCTGCTTCAATTCACATTGTCATCTTCAAAAATTCATATTCAATTGTGAGGATCCACGTGATGTGCCACATACTACCGAAAGCGGGATCACTTATACTATCAATCCATGGGTGTTGTATCTGCATGTGTAATTTCCTTTGTGTATATCTACTTCGATCAACTGTGGGGTCCAAAATCCAATGGCTAGGGTTGACATCAATGACAACAAGAAATCTTCCAACAATCTTCCCCTTTGTCATTGATGACAACACTCATGATCCCCTGTCATCATGATCCCAATTTCTCTCCCATTTGACATCAATGGCAAAGGGTGGGGCTGATCCCCCCGAGTTTAATCACATAACATGACCTTCTTCTTTGGGGATGCTCCCCCTGAACATATGGCACTCAATAATACTTCATCCTTATTTTTGGTCTTTGGGACTTTTCTTCCTTGGAATCCTTTTGTGTGTCTTATTTCTTCTCTCTCTTCTTCATGTCTAGGATGTATATGTTGTTCGGTCTTCTTGTTGCAGTTGCAACCTATATTCCTGAGTTCATTTCTCTGATTTTACATTTTCTGGAGTCAAACGTAAGAGTGTATCATTGATCACATGTTTTGCTGACACTGAGGAGATTATGCTTCATATATTCAACCAATAGGACTTTTCCTTCTTTTACATTTTCACTTCCAAGATTTACAGTTCCTTTTCCAAGTATTTTGGTAGATGAGTCATCTCCAAA
>JZKD02S2104098.1:317454-333402 GCA_000966675.3 Picea glauca
TTTGCATTATTTAGTGACCAATGTTATTCGACAATTTTCATTGTGTGGAATTTCTTTCATTTTCCATGTTGTAGTTGGTATAGGGACATTTGGCATAGGATTATCTTCCTTCATCTCTCTGCAATCTCATTCTTTGTGACCAAGATTATTGCACTTGTAGCATACAATATTTTTATCCATTAATGGGTCAAATGGATTATAATTTCTATTGACAGGTCTACGAAAATTTCCATATCTACTAGTTTTACCATTCATGTAGCTTGCGTAGTTACTCCTTTCATTGATTCTACAATTGATTGCCTTGTGTCCAAAATTTCCACAAGTATAACAATGTCCAAGAAAGAAATTTGGATACCTGGGAGTAAGTGATCTTCTTTGTGATGTGGTCCATATGGGTTCATGATATATTCTTCTGTAGTTTCCTTCATAATGATTTCTTTCATACCTGATGGGAGAGGACCTTCTTGATGTCTCATTCCTTCTGAATTCTAGTCTTCTATCTTGTTGTTAAATTGCGCTGGAGTGCTCGTTTCATCATTTTCATCTTCCTTCTCTTGTTTTGTTGTCTTCAAACTATCATTGTATCCTTGTCCTGTTTTGTCGTTTGGAGATCTTTGACTGCTAAGGATCTCATCTAATTTTTCAGTGCTTTTTTCAAACTTCTTCAACTTTTCTATTGTCAATAGTAGCTCCCCTTTTGTGTCATCCAATTCTTCTTTCAATTTCTCATAATCTTCTAATTGTTCCTTTAAGATATCAATGGTGTTTTCAAGATTGTAATTCTCTTCTTCACAACTACTCAATTCACCTTTTAGTATTATGTTTGTGTTTCTAAGCTTGTTATTTTTAGTTTCAACATGCCTCAAATTTTCAATATTCTCATCTTCTTGTTCACTCTCTACATTTTCTTTGTATCCCCAAAAAGAATCAAGGTTGGTTTCCTCATCTAAATCTTCTTCAGAAATAATTTCTTCTTCTTTAGAACTCTTGTGATCATAATCCTGGGTTTCTTGGGTTATGAAGATGACTTCTCCTCCATCATTATCTTCCTCATCACTCTCATATGAGGATATGCCATCATCCTTGGAGTAGAATCTCTTTTTATTGTTGAGACTTCTCTTTCTATAGTAGCATTTTTTAGCAATATGTCCTATTCTACCACAGTTAAAGCATTCGAGAAGAGACTTACCTTTGTTTCTTCCAATTCCCTTTTGGAGCCTTCTTGCAAAATTTTCTATTTCTTCATCAAGGTCATTATCCTTGTATTTTGTCTTATTTATGGATTTAAATGCTACTTCATTGCTTGGTTGGTCACTTTCTGTACTTTTTCTCATTTCATATGCTATAACATAACCATGTAATTCATCCATTGTCATTTTGGTCAAGTCCCTAGTTTCTTCAATGGAAGAGACCTTAGCATCATACTTCAAGAGAAGTGATCTCAACACTTTTTGTACAACCAAGGATCCATTGATATCTTCACCTAATCCTCTGATAGAATTAACAACTTCATCAACTCTAAGAAAATAGGTTGCAATATCTTCCTTTTCATCCATCTTCAAATTTTCAAATTCTTCTCTACGTCCTTGAAGCTTGACCTGCTTAACTTTTGGATCACCTTCATAGATACTCTTGAGTTTGTCCCATACCTCTTTAGCAGTGTTGCAACCCATTACTTTTCTAGCAATGGTTGGTGCCAATGATCCTAGAATAACATGTATGGATTTTGAATTACAACTCATAAGCTTCTTCTCATTTGGATCAGTTGGAGCATTCTTTGGGATTACATAGCCATTTACAATTGAGTACCAAATGTCTACTCCCAAATTTGTTAGGTAATTTTTCACTCTATCACTATAGTATCCATAATTTCTTCCATAAAATCATTGAATCTCATTTGGAATGTGTTCATGGTCATCCATCTTTGCTCAAGATTTTCCTTCCAATGGTTAAATTTTTCTGAAGGCAACCTGCTCTAATACCAATTGTTGGAAATGATGAGAGAGGGGTGAATTGATATTTAGAGAAATCAGTATTTTTTAACTTGTACTTCAATAATATAATGTATTAAATTTATATCCAATGAACAATGAAGACTATCCGATGAACAATGAAGAATAGTATAAGAGATAGACCAATACACCATGCACAATATATAAGAAGTAATAATGTATTATTGTTCAAAGGAAATAATGACTTCCAAAGGTAGCTACAACTTCCAAATATAAAGGGAGGGATAAACCTCCAAAAGGAAGATACAACCCTTCAATATAAAGAGAGGGTTTACCTCTCCATCCTTTCCCCTTCCTTCCACCCAAGAATATATGAGAGATAGTAAAACTTTCCATTAAATTATCACCATCAACCAACCATCACATAGAACCTGATAATGCTTCCTGAGACTTCTTCAACTTTTGCAATTCTTCACTTATTAGGATACTCTGATCCTATAGATAATATTACTCAATGTATTCTCTGAAACTCCTCCAATTTTCACTCCTTGAATCCTCCCAGAAAAGGAGTTATAGAGAAAACGATATACCTTATTCAATTCTTGTTTATTCAGGAGATAAAACTTGTACAAAATGCCCCGTGCTCAATATTTAACATTAGATTATGAAATTCATACATAAGAAACTACAACTCGTACTCTTTGCAATGAAACTAGTCTCACTTAATTTGGATTCTCTATGAAGAAGTTATGATTGTTTTACCCAGAACACATGTTTATGACTTACTTCAGGACTAGTCAAAAACCCTATCTTCCACATAGTGTATCTCAAAAATTATAGAGAATAAAGAGCTGGAATTTTTACCACAGGTACCTAGATATGTCTTATCAATAGCCTCTAAATTTCACCATCGGAATTGTTATAGAAACAAATTTATAGTGAAAATGATAAGATGGAATGTAAATAACGTACCTTAGAACACATCACCAAAAGACTTCATCCTCCCTTGAAATTTGGCCTTCTTTACTTCAGATTTCCTCAGAAATTCAAATTATATCTCCTTGTTCATTAATAAACTTGTGTGTGTTGAAAAATGAATGTGTAATGAGATGTATTTATACCCTTTATGTCACTTCCTTTTAACATTAGGGCCAACATGTAGTTTATGCATCAATTCACATTGTCATCTTCAAAAATTCATTTCTCATCAATCGTGAGGATCCACGTGACATGCCACATACCATCGGAAGCAGGATAAATTATACTATCCATCCATGGATTTTGTATATGCATGTGTAATTTCCTTCATGTCTATCTACTTCGATCAACTGTGGGGTCCAAAAGCCAATGGCTAGGGTTGACATCAATGACAACAACCAATATTCCAACAAGTGAAACTATGGATGTAGTCCCAAAACTTCTTACAAGATTTTCACTACAGATAAGGTAATAATCAGTTTTTCCATACAATTTGACCCCCTTCTGCTCATCATATCCTGCAACATGAATCCCCCCCCCATCAAAATGGATAATATTATTGTAATAATACAATAATTTTCCCTAAATACACTAAGGAAAACAATATATATTGGATGCCTTCCACTTGACACTTTTCACCTCCAAAAGTAGCTTTAATCCACTTAGTGACTGGTTCCCTACCCTCAGTAACTTAGGATAAAAATAATAATATGTATGACATTACACTTTTCCCAGAATTATTATAAAATATTTCCCCAATAATTATGAATCAACCCCTTTTCCCTTTTCCAGTGGAGTAGGCCCCCATATTTTTTTGTTTGAGTCAGTTAGTGCGCAACGATGTAATGTTAAATTAATATTCATGATTATATTTACATGTATATACACATTGGCCTATCTGCGTCCATGATCACTAGCCTCATAATCACACAGGATCTCTGACCTCAAAACATAAGCATTCATTCCTATGCACTAACCCAAGTGCACACAACATAGTGCAATGTGTGCACTTGCCCAATTGCGCGCAACACATAAAATGTGTGCACTGTGTCTTTGTTAACACTTCTTCGTGCACTACTCTGATGCGTGCAACACCAAAACCAGGTGTCCATGGATCACCAGCCTAAGTGTACATTATATTTATACTTGGTAACAATCGACTCACCATCCTATGTACAATTACAAAGGGTTCTAGATCAGGGACACTACAATCCCCTCTCCCTTATGTATCCATTGTCATGAGTGCATCATATACACATGTACATACACAATTTTCAAACATCATAAAAAATACGAGGATACTCTTCTTTCATAGAATCCTCATGCTCCCAGGTTACATCCTCAGGACCGTACCAGGTCCACTTGAAATCCATCTTCTAGATCCACCTGAATCACATTCCAATCAATGACATGTTTAGCATCAAGTACATATTTCTTAAGTAATAACACAGGGAAAACATTATGAATGCATAATGACACAGTAAATGAAAGCATAGAAGTGACAGGACCAATCCTTTCAAGGATTTCAAATGACCCACAATAGCATGTTGCTAATTTAGAACACTTTCCCAACTTTAGGGAACTGTTCCTGGCCTTCACTTTCAAAAATACATGATCATCCACTTCAAATTCCTTGTGGGTTTTCCCTTTATTTGCGCAAATTTTCTTCTTGTCTTGGGAATCCTTTGAATTATGCCTTATCTTTACCATCTTCTCCTCCATTTCCTGGAGTAAATATGACCCAACTATTGTGATGTCCACTGGGTTATCCCAGCTTACAAGCGTGTTGCACTTCCTACCTTAAAATGCCTCAAATGGGCTCATCTTTAAATATGACGGATACCCATTGTTGTAAGAAAAATCTACCAAATGAAGGTACTCTTCCCATTTCAATGGATTATCCATCACATAAATCCTCATCATGTCTTCAATCACCTGATTTACCCTCTTGATTTGACCATTTGACTTCGTATGATATGGTGTGTTGAAATTCAAACTTGTCCCAAATCCCTTGAATAACAATTTCCAAAAGTTCGAGGTGAACTTGGAATCTCTATCAGACACAATCGTCTTAGGAGCACCATGAAACTTAGCAACTTTGTGCATGTATATCTCAACAACGTCGGTTTCCTTGTACGTTGAATTTACTGGAATAAAATGGGAAGCTTTAGTAAGTTTTTACACCACCTCCATAATAGAATCATGGTGTTTAGAAGTCCTAGGAAACTTGGTTATGAATTCCATGGTCACAACTTCTCACTTCCACTTAGGAATGGGAAAAGGCTGCAACAAACTAGTTGGATGTATGTGCTCATCCTTGACCTTATGAAATTCAAGACATTTTGAAATAAAATTAACAACTTCCTTTTTCATACCTAGCCAAAAGAATTGCTTCTTGACCACGATAATGGTCTTTTGGTAACCGAGATGTCCAACATAAGGAACCCTATGCATCTTTGAATAAATCAAGCTCTTCAACTCCTGATCATTCAACACATAGACTTTGTGTCTATACATGAGGATCCCATCCTCTCTTAGATCATATCCTTCCAACTTCTATTGTGACATACCTTGCTGTAAAATCGCACTTGTATTCATATAGCGCAGATATGATTTGGAAATTTCCAAAAAACGTTCGCACAAGTATGTTTGGTACATGATAATGGTTGTAGCATAAATTTCATGCACCCTTCTACTGAGCGCGTTAGCCACCTTGTTCTCTTTTCCTCTAATATGCTTTATATTGAAGTCATACTCACTGAGGAACTATAACCACCTCAGTGCTTTGTTTGGAATTCAAACTTTGTTTTCCAAAAGAATACTTCAGACCACAATGGTCTATTCTCAGCTCAAATCTCTTTCCCATGAAATCATTCCACCACATCTTCAAGGAATGCACTATAGCTGGAAATTCTAAATCATGCGTAGCATATATCATTTAATTCTCTTTCAACTTCATTGAATTGTAGCACACCACATGTCCATTCTAAATTAGAACTCCACTGATTCCTTCCTTGCATGCATCTTTGCACATAAGGGAGTCTGCATTTGTATCAACAATTCTTAAAATTGGCACACTTGTTAACAAATTCTTCAAGTGATGGGAACTCCTTGCACAATCTGGAGTCCATTAGAATCGTGCACCTTTCTTCTACAGGGATGTAATTGGAACCACAATTTGCAAGAATCATTCAATAAAACTTTTGTATTACCCTGCCAATCCCATAAAGGATCTCACTTCTACAACATTTCTCGTTGTTGTCCATTCCTCGATGGATTTTATCTTCGCTAGGTATACAACTATTCCTTCTTCTGAAATAATATTACCCAAATAGTGAATCTGTCACTAACAAAATGAACACTTGCTCAACTTTGCATAAATATGATGCTCCCTCAATAGCTGGAACACCATCCTCAAGTGATTCTCATGCTCTTCCCTAGACTTTGAGTAAATAAGAATGTCATCCAAAAATACAATGACAAACTAATATAAATACTCTCTGAAAACTCCATTCATCAAACACATGAAGACAACGGGTGCATTCGACAACCCAAATGACACCATTGTAAACTTTTAATGACCATACCTTGATCTGAAGGCAGTCTTATTGATGTATTCCTCTTTTATTCTTACGTGGTGATACCCATATCTGAGATCTATCTTGGAAAATATCCTTTTTCTCCTTAGATGATCAAACAAATCATCTATCCTTATCAAAGGATACTTTTTCTTTACTGTTACTTTGTTCAACTACTTGAGGTCAATACAAAGTCTCAGCGTACCATTCTTTTTCATCACAAACAAAACCAACGCACCCCAAGGTGACACACTTAGGCGTATATACCCCTTCTTCAAAATATCTTCAATTTGCATCTGCAACTCCTTCAGTTCTAGTGTACTCATCTTGTAAGGAGTCTTGGATACACATGTTGCTCCGCGCATCATATTTATAGAGAAGTCAATATGTCTTTTCAGAGGCAATCCCGATATATCTTTAAAGACATCCTCATACACTTTCAATACTACTTAGTGTTACACACTTAACACTTTATCCTTAGGTGCCTCTTCCATGTGCAATGTGAATACCTAACACCCTTTCCTGTAATGTTTCTTCAACTGTAATGCCAAAATTTCTCTGATGGTCACAACTCTTGGAATTCCTTGAACTGATCTCAAGTTTCCTTTCTCATCCAAGCAAGTTAAATCCTTATTGTAACAATCCAAGACATCATGATGCTCATCCAACCAATCCATACCAATGAGACAATTATACGATCCCAAAGCTATAATATTCAAATCAACTTTTGTACACAGTCCATTCATCTCTAATGGACATGCATTAACCATATCATTGATTTTCCTTTTTTCTCCTGTAGCTAACTGCACCAACCAAGATTTTCCAAGATTTCTTCTCAAAAAATGGAATCTTTCCACCATATTAGGATCTAGATAACTATGAGTAGCTCCTGAGTCAATTAAAATATCATTAGGTTGGCCGCTAATCTTATCTTCCACCTCAAACATGTATGACTGGAACTCAGCCTGCTTGTTATCCACCATGGCATAAATACTTGGCACATTTCTACCCATTTCCTCAATTGTCGCAGCTTGTTGTACACTATGTGCAGTCCTCGCTTTATCACCTTTTTGAGTAAAATACATGCGCATATGATTTCCTCCACAACCCCAACACTGCATAGGTTTCTACCATGACTTTTGTCCCATTATTTCCAACATTCTAGGTTCCTAAAGAGTTGTATGTCCTTGCACTGTATTTCTGATAAATGGTAATTTAACTCCCTTCTTCCTCTGTTCCACCTTACTTTTCATCTTGTTTTATCAAGCCTTTTGGAGATTCGGTCTCCCACTTTGTTGATCATAAATAAACTTATTGCACCTTATGGTATCTTCCAACATTTTAGGGTCATCATATTCTATCTTGTCACTAATAAATGAGGGAAACCCACTCAAATATCTCTTAATCTTCACTTGTTCATCCTTGATAAAAGGAACATAAATCAACAGTTCTAAAAATATTATTTTGTACCCATCAATCATCCTGCTCCCAAGCTTGAGTTCAAAGAAATCCTTCATTTTCTTGTCATAGTACCACTTAGTTAAATAATTATTTTGGAAACACCTCTTGAATACTCTCCAAGTTGTTAAGGTTTAAGCTATTATTAGAGTTCTTTGCATTTCACTAGATAGCAATATTATAAGATAGGATCACTGAGAAATACACAATCACAAGAGACACATCGTTTATCCTGGGAAACCCTCATGGGGGAGAAAACCCAAAAAAACTTCCTTATTATAGATAGCCAATACAATTCCAAGAGATAACTCAAACAAATACAGAAAGTCCTCTGCCAAGAATGCGCCTCTCTCTCTCTCTCTCTCTCTCTCTCTCTTCTCCAACTGCAGCTCTAAAACTTGCTTCTCAATGAACAAGTGAGTGTGTGTCTGAATGAGGTGCTAGCCTCCTTATTTATATAACTCTGGCACGTGTGGATGGAGGTGTCTCTTCACTGGTAGGGCCGACTGCTCCTTCTAGGTGGTTATAACCACATTTAATATATTTTGGGGCCTCTTTAATATATTTTGGGGTCGACTTCTTATTCTGCCTATTACAATTATGTTTTGACCAATCCACAAAAGGGGATTTGGTCTTTTACAATAGATGACATGATCAATCTGCAATAGGGGATTGATCTAATGAATAATACAACAATAATAATTAGAATACACTTTGCAGTTACATTATTTCAACACTCCCCCTTAACAAGAAGGGTATTCTACAACAGCATCAGGCAAGAGAGAGGACAACATCATCAAAAAAATCAAGTGGGTGAGAGGACAACATCATCAATATCATCTTGGAACACTAACTATCATATCTATAAATCATCGGAAGTTTTTCTCATCGGCATCATCGTCATTCTCAATGGAATGAAATCATCATCTGCAACAATATGGATTAATATAAAACTAATACATCATCATCACATCACGAGGCTGGTCACATCATCATAACACGAGGCTAGATCATCATCATAACATGAGTCTAGATCATCATCATAGCATGAGGTTGGCACACTACACAACAATTAAGCTAGAATCACAATACTAGACTAGCTTTACGTCACAACAATTAAGATGGAAGCACATTACTAGCTGGCTGGCATATATCAACACACCAATTAAGATGGAAGCACGGTACTAGACTGTCTTTACGTCACAACAGTTAATATGGAAGAACAATACTAGGATGGCATATCTCAACACATCAATTAAGCTGGAAGAACAGTACTAGACTGGCTTTACGTCACCACAATTAAGCCGGAAGCACAGTACTAGGTTGGCATATCTCAACAAAACAATCAAGATGGAAGCATAATACTAGACTGGATTTACGTCAAAACAATTAAGCAGGAAGCACAGTACTAGGCTGGCATATCTCAACACAACAATTAAGCTGGAAGCATAGTACTAGACTAGCTTTATGTCGCAACAATTAAGCCGGAAGCACAGTACTAGGCTGGCATATCTCAACACAACACTACTCCCCCTTTTGAGGGAGGTCCTTTTGGACTATACCAAGCTTATCTTGAAAGTGCTCAAACTTTACACGAGATACAGGCTTGGTCAACACATTGACAACCTGTTCATCCATGCTAACATATTGGAGCTTTATGGCTCCTCTCTGCATCATGTCACAGATGTAATGATATCGGATCTCTATGTGCTTCGACTTGTCATGAAATATAGGATTCTCTGTCATATTTATGCATCTCTAGTTATCACATAGGATCGTGGTTGCTTCCATCTCTAGGTCGAATAGACCAGTCAACAATTTTTGAAGCCATATAGATTTGTAGCTGGCAGAACACACAACAATTTATTCTGCTTCCGCTATACTGAGAGAAATGTTGGATTGCTTCCTACTCTGCCATGAGATCATGGTTGATCCAAAACTAAAACAACTTCCTGAAGTTCTCTTCATGTCAGAGACACTTCCAGCCCAATCTAAATTAGTGTACCCACTCAGTGTGAAATCATGATCTCCATCATAGTTGAGACCACAATCTAATGTATCTTTAAGGTACCTCATCACATGTTTTGCAACAACTAGGTGAACATGTCTGGGTTCTACCAGAAATTGACTCAAGGTGTTCACGACAAAACATATATCTGGTCTGGTGTTCGTTAGGTACATCAACGATCCAATGATCTGTCTATACAACATGGAATCAATCAATTCTGATGAAGTGTCGACCGGTAGGTTCATCTTCGCTTCCATGGGTGTATTCATGGACTTGCACTCCAACATGTCGAATCTCTTCAGGATTTTGACTGCATACTTCCCTTGGTTAAGGAATATTCTCTTTGGGATCTACCATACCTCAAAACCTAAGAAATAATTCATTAGGTGAAGGTCTTTCATATCAAATTCTGAAGAGAGATTCTTCTTACATTCGGTGATGAGATTTTCTTCTCCATTTAAGAATAAGTCATCCACATACAACAACAATATCACTGACTCATTGTTCATAACCTTGAAGTAGAGGTTAGAATCTTCTTTACTCTTGGTAAATCCCAAGATCGTCAGGAAACTATCTATCCTGCCATACCAAGATCTACAAGCTTGCGTCAATCTGTACAGAGCCTTCTTCAACTTGCAGACATGAGTCTTCCTATATTCAACTTCAAATCCTTGAGGTTTCTCTATATACACTTCTTCTTCGATGACACCATTTAGGAAAGTTGTCTTTACGTCCATCTGGTGCAACTTCCACTTCGTCTTGGCTGCAAGGGCTATGATGGTTCTGATCGAAGTGTATCTGGCTACAGGAGAGAATGTCTCTTAATAGTCAATGCATTCCTTTTGACAAAATCCACGAGCAACAAACCTTGCTTTATACTTCTCAATACTTCCATCAACAACATGTTTTATTTTGAAGAGCCATTTGGAAGATACCACATCCTTACTCATTGGTCTGTGAACTATTTCCCATACATCATTCTTTATTATGGATGGGTATTCTTATATCATGGCATCTGCCCATTCTCTCTTCTAAATGGATTCTTCAAAGCAAGTAGGCTCCTTCTCTAGGAGATCACACATCAAAGCCATATAACTGGAGAATGGCTTAGGTCTCTTTACCTATCTTGTGGTTCCTTCGGGAACACCATACTTCTCTCCATCTTAAATAATCTCCCTAGCCCAAGCAGTCTTTCTCTTATGGGAGATCGTCATATAAGGAGGTTCTTGAAATTCTACTATATCATGATCTTCTAGAATTTCCTCATCAGGAGAAGTTACGAATTCCCTCACTGGTTCTGTAGCTCTGGGAATCTCCCTCACTGATTCTGCAACTTTCAGAGCTACATGTTCCTCTTCATATACTTCTTCAAGATGACATATTCTCGATTTCTTGAGTGTTTCATATTCATAAAAGGCCGCATCCCTGTTGATCTCAATGTGACGGTGACCTGGTATATAAATCTGAAGGCCTTGGAGACCTCACAGTATCCCACAAATATTCCCTTCTTTCCTGAGGGTTCTAGCTTGTTTATCTTCTCTTTTGGAACATGTATAAATACTGGGTAGCCAAATGTTTTGAAATGGCTTACCTCTAGCTTCTTTCCGGTGAATATCTCTTCTGGGGTCTTGAACCCAAGTGCACTATGGGACAATCAGTTTTGTACATATACGGCTGTCATTGTTGCTTCTTCCCATAAGCACATTGGAAGATATTGATCATGAATCATGGTCTTCACTGCTTCCATTATCATTCTATTCTTTCTTTCTAC
Source organism: Picea glauca (assembly GCA_000966675.3). Lineage (NCBI taxonomy): Eukaryota > Viridiplantae > Streptophyta > Pinopsida > Pinales > Pinaceae > Picea > Picea glauca. Next base: position 329,200 of record JZKD02S2104098.1, read on the forward strand.
TACACCATTTTGTTGAGGATTGTAGGGAGTGGTGAGATCCCTCTTGATCCCAATATCTTTGCAGAAGTTCACAAACTCTTTTGAGGTTTATTTTCCTCCATTATCTGACCTGAGTATCTTGATATTTCTTTTAGAAAGATTCTCTATCAAGGCTTTGAATTCCTTGAATTTACTGAACACTTCATCTTTTGATTTCAAAAAGTAAACCTAGGTCTTACGAGAATAATCATCAATAAAAGATACATAGTATACATACCCATTGATGGAGGATGATGGAATTGGGCCACAAACATTTGAATGAATGAGTTCTAAGACTCCTTCTTCTTTGTTGTCTCTCTTCAGAAAAGGGTTCTTGATATTCTTCCCTTGTGCACATCCATTGCACACACCTTCATGGTCAACCTTGAGTTCTGGTAGACCTGTGACTGCTTTGCATATGTACGGTAATGCCTTGTAGTTGATGTGGGCTAATATTCTATGCCAAATTTCACATGGATTCTCAATGGCATGGGTCATGGCTGCTTATGAGTGACCCTTTAGCTTATACAGGCCACCTTCTTTTTTTCCAATGACGATTGCTTCTTTCATGGTTTCTCCTTTATCCCACATAAGGACTTCTCCATCTATAAAGGAAACTCTGAAGCCTTTCTCTTCTAAAGATGATATGGAGAGTAGGTTCTTTGTCAAACCTGGTACATAGATTACGTCCTTCATATTCATTGAATTCCCTGAGTTAAGTTTGTAGTTTGATTCTCTCACTCCCTTGATGGGATATTGGTAATCATCTCCAAGTGTAACTTTCTGAGAAAACTTCTTTTCTGAAATGAAAGAGAGAATATATCTTTGACCTCTCATGTTCTTGGAAGAACCGCTATCAATGAGCCAAGTGTCCTCTCCAAGTGTTACTGATCTTGAGAGGGACGAGATTAAGACATAGTCTTTAATTTGTTCTCTTAACATCTTTGTGGGTGTCTCTTCATCTTCAACTACATGGGCATGATGCCTCTTATTTTTCCTCTTGTATTCTTCTCATCTAGCTGGACAATGTCTTGCAATATGTCTCATCTTGTCACAATGGTAGAATTGGACAGATGAGTAATCTCTTTCCTTTCGTTGTCCTTTCTTCTGGAATCTCTTTGGTTGAGATTCTTTATGACTGAATTTTTTTTGGGGGTGAGACTCTTTATGAGTTTCTTTCTGGAAGTAAGACTTATTTCATCCTCCTTTAGTGTGAGTATCTAGGGCTTGATCTTCATCTCTTCCTAGTAAAGCCTCTCAGTTAGCTACTCTTGTTTCTTCTTTAATGCATTCTTCCCATAGACCGTCAAATTTTAGTTTCTCCGTTCTGGCACAAATTATTTGGATGAATGCATCGCAGGGTCTTGTGACACCATTAAGGGTTGTCATTATGAGTTCATCTTTGTCTATGGTATCTCCAATTTCTTCTAACTATTCTTTGAATTATGATATTCTGGAGAAGTATTCTTGGATTGATTCTCATCTCTGCATCCTTGTATTCTTGAGCTGAGTTCTTAGATTCATCTTCCGGTTTATGTTCTTTCCTTCGTATAGTCTATTTAGGGAATCAAACATTTCTTTCAGAATATTATTTGATGACACATAAGGAATCAGGTGATCTTTGATTGAATTTGTAATGATTCTTTTGTCCATGATTGTGTCCTTTTGGTGCTTTGCTTTGTCTGCAACATCGTTGGGCTTCGACACTCATTCCTTTACAAATATTGCTAGGTCATTCTCTTCAAGAATGAGTCCAATCCTATACTTCTAGGCATGGAAGTTTTCCACACCTTCCAACTTGTCAACAATCTTAGTGCTTCCAGACATCTTTTACCTGAAGCTAGGAAAATGTCCAAAAATGAAAATGCTCCAAATTGAATTATGGACTTACTAGGAGGTGCACTTCGCTGAGGTGAGTTGCTTGGTGTGTTTGGATCTGAGAAAATCCAACTTTTTCCCCTCCAAACTTGATCTGCATATTTCTAGACTGGTGCTTCTGGTTTTCTGGAACCTCTGGTACTTCTGGTACTCTAGTTTTCTGGTACTTTTGGTACTTTGTGAAACTATGGTTTCACTTTCTGGGAGATCTAGCAACTGAAAAGTTGCACTGAGGATGCCAAAGTGATCCTTGAGGAAGGGAGCACTTTTCTGTATGGTTTTAGGGCTGAAATACTTCATCAATAAAAAAACCTAATTTGCGTGTACATGTAAGGTAGCTAGAGAGGTAGTGGAAGGGGCCAGAGGGCCCATAGTTATAATAGTGGAGGTAATTCAATGTAAGGTGGACTAGGTCCACTATATTATTAAATAAGGCACACTATGGTAGTTAGATATAATAAATGGGTAATTATATATAATAAATGTAAGAGGACTTCTTAGAAGGTTCTACTTCTAGAAGATTCCTCATGTAAGGTAGCTAGAGAGGTAGTGGGGGGGGCCAGAGGGCCCATAGTGATAATAGTGGAGGTCATTCAATGTAAGGTGGACTAGGTCCACTATATTATTAAATAAGGCCCACTATGGTAGTTAGATATAATAAATAGGTAATTAGATATAATAAATGTAAGAGGACTTCTTAGAAGGCTCTACTTCTAGAAGATTCCTCCTCTATAATGTTCTTAGGTGATGGTAGGACTATATAAAGGGGTTCAAGCAATGTAATGAGATATGAAAAGAAGTATTGTATTGTGATTTTTAGCTCCATAGGAGGATTCCCCCTCGAAGAGGCAAGTGAACAGGAGAGGATCCCTTCCATAATAGGATCCATTGTATGGTGTTGCCCTACCTCAAGGGTTTGGTAATAATAAAGTGTGGTTTCTTCTATATTCCTCTATGGATCTATTGTGTATTCAATATTTGTGGTGATTATATTTGTAGATCTATTCAGGTTCTTAACAAGTGGTATTAGAGCACATTCCTTGGCAGACATTGTGGGCAAATATTTTTTATTTTTGCATATTTTTTTTCGGAGAATAAAAAGAGGGTTGAGACATTCCAGAAATTTTCAGTATATTTCTATGAAACATTTGTAGAAATAGGTTGTGGATCTAATTTCCTCTCAGAAAAACATCCAAGTTGAAAAAACAAATCATCCGAAATGGAGTCCGGGAAGTCAAGTATTGAAGCTTTAAAATCTGCAATTTTCAGGGTTTTTTCCACGGATGACGGCGCGATTTTTATTTTTTTATTTATTTTTTTTTTTTTATATATATATTTTTTTATATAGTATATGGAGATAAAATTTAACAAAATACATTACATATCTGAGTTTATCTCAAAATTACACCAAATAAAAAAAAAAATCAGTGGAAACGGAGTCCGGAAAGTGAAGTTATGAGCATTTTAAATTCAACAGTTTTTCAGGGTTTTTCCGGAAACGCCGCGATTTTCTGCAGTAACTTATTGTTCTATTTTTTGGGTTTTTTCATGAAGGATGTGGGACTGAACAGTTCATAGGGTTCTCATATGGCTATTTCCTCTCAAACCCTCAAGGGAATTCTTGAAGCATTCAAATCCAAATTGTATGACACATTGGATGCTAGATTGCGTGACCTTGCAAATGGCCTCAATGATAGTTTCTGTAGTATTCGAGATTCATTGGATAACATGCATCAGATATTTCTTATGGAAGACATCAGGGATGAATATAATCAAGAATTTTATGCTTGGTACGATTTTGAGGCCGATTGTGATGATTGGTATATGGATAGTTGTCATTTCTGGGATGAGAACCACTTTCATATTTTATTTGATGACTCTAATCCACCTTCTGTAGACAACATCAATGTGACAAATTGAGAGCCAATGATTATTACCAGTGTCAATCCTGCATATTCTATAGTGGTATTATTCCTTCCAGATTCTTCTACGACCCTTTTCCACTATGTGGATGGATATTCTTATTTGGATCCACATGATAGGTGTTAGTCTTTGGAGCATCATTTTGAGTTGGTTATTGGGTTTCAAAATATTCCACGGGGAGTTCACATGAGCACTTGGACATGGGACTCGGGCTTATAATGGTGGTTGGACTAATTCAACATGGTGGCTTTCCTTTTTACATGGGACCTTGGTTCTCTAGTTTTCTTCAACATTATGGTCCACAATTATCCATGGGACCCTGGTATATGGTTGTACGTCAAGCATTGAGGACAATGCTTTCATAAGGGGGATGAAATGTAAGGT
>JZKD02S2104098.1:333452-348916 GCA_000966675.3 Picea glauca
CCACTATATTATTAAATAAAGCCCACTATGGTAGTTAGATATAATAAATGGGTAATTAGATATAATAAATGTAAGAGGACTTCTTAGAAGGTTCTACTTCTAGAATATTCCTCCTGTATAATGTTCTTAGGTGATGGTAGCACTATATAAAGGGGTTCAAGCAATGTAATGAGATATGAAGAGCATTATTGTATTTGGAGTGGTAGCTCAATAGGAGGATGCTCCCTTGAAGAGGCAAGTGAATAGGAGAGGATCCCTTCCATAACAGGATCCATTATATGGTGTTGCCCTACCTCAAGGGTTTCTATAATAAAGTTGTGGTTTTATATATGGTTTCATATATCTTTTGTGGTGATTGTATTCAGATATATTTGGATCTATTGTGATATTTTGTATTAAGCTATTCAGGTTCTTAACACATTTTGACCGCATGGATCCACGGTGTATGATTGGTGGCCATGGCCTACATTTACGATTCCATTCATTTGTGATCTGAGCATGGGAATGCCTACCTTAGAACTGGTATTATATTCTGTAGATGCTTGGTTGTTTACAGGTTTTCGATTAGGTGCACTCCTGGTTTCTGACACACACACGCAGTTTACAAAGTATTTCGCCTATCACAGATTCCATCCTCATACTTTGGGGGGAATTCAGTTACACATGATTTTGGTCACTCTGGTGATGTCTCTACAAGTGATGTATTCAGGCTCCCATGAGGAATTTTTGCCTGAGAAAAGTGACTGATGTTTTCTTCCAAAAAACACATTTTTAAGATGACTTCGTAGATTGCCTATGTTATAGGGTGTGAAAATCCCTCATTCTCACAGGCCACCCACACTTAGGGTGCGAACTATTCACAGTCTTCTCTATAGGTAGGGTGCGAACCTGTTTTTAAGATTGAAGAAGAGAAGAGGTCACGAAGGTTCTAGAAGGGAATCTTCTAGAAAATGAGTTGGCATTCACATGGTTGGCATCCTACTGACTTCTCAGATTTGGTGGGATCATCCTCATCCATGTAACCATTCCTCCTTCTCCTATATATTGATAGGTTTCTCATGGAAAAGGTTAAGCAAGATTGAATGAAGAATTGGTGAAATAATTGTGTGAAGGAATCGTCTTGGACAAAAGCTTGAAGACTCTATTTGGTCTATCAAGTTGTATTGGATATTCTTCATGCAAATACAGAGCAAGTGTGTGTGTTGGAACCAAGGGTCATTGAAAGGAAGCTTGTGACATCAAGGCGATCCGGTTGTATCTTCTACTTTCATTTAATATAATACAACGACATGTCCCTTTCCCATAAAATCACTCTTATTTTATTGCATAACTCCTTGATCATATGCATAGGTTGACATTGAATATACTTTGATATCTTCACTTTGGATGGTTTGTGTTGTCTTGGACTTGATTTCACAAGAGTACCGGAGCGAAACGGGAACAATAGAGACCTAAGGAAGCAATATAAAGGTATGCCACTCATTCCTTCTTAGTAGTAGATTCAATGATTGCAACTTAGGGAAAGAGTCATGTCCTGTCCTATTTTGTTCTAGATATAGGTGGATCTAGGGAGATCTGTTAGTGTCCGCACCTATCGATTTATCCTATAACAATGTGTATCAAGAGTCGACCAATTAAAAATCAGATAAATATGTTTGGTTGATTGAATCAGGAGCATCCTATCATATGAGACCACATAAAGAATGATTCTATGAATATGAACGATATAATGGGGGTCATGTGTTATTTGGGGATGTCTCGACAACCAAAATTGTCGAATGAGGAACAATTCGACTGATACTGTTGGATGGGAGGAAAAGAACCCTTCTAGGTGTGCTACACATTCTGGGTTTGGAAAGAAACCTTATATTTGTCACCAACATGAGTGATGCAGGTGTGCATACTCTATTTCAGAAGGATTTGTGCAAGATGGTCAAAGATGTGATAGTATTAATGAAAGGATATAGGATTGGTACCCTATACAAGATGTTAGGGAATGTCAACTCGACTTGATGCAACAATACCATTTCTCCTGAAATCGAATCAAATGTGACTCAACACGACTCGAATCGAGATAAGTCGGTACAAACTGACTCGACAAGACATGATAAACTCGACCCGACCATGCTATGGCACAAGAGGATGGGACACATTTGAGAAAAAGGACTTCAATCTATGCAAAGAAAAGGTATGGCCGAAGGGTTTCCTGAATGTGGTTTAAAGGTCAACTTTTTTTAATATTTCAGATATGGAAAACAAATTCAGGCGAGGTTCCCATCTGGAGCAATAAGGGAAAATGAGATTCTAGAACTGGTTCATAGTGATGTGTTTGACTCGATTACATTGCGTTCACTTGGTGGATCCTTGTATTATGTCTCCTTCATTGATGATTTTTCCAGGAATCAAGGATAATTTTAAGGATGGAAATTTATTTTAAAATGTAGAAAACTTGGCGAATCTTACTAATCCTTCATATGCGAACTATAAATGATTGGTGATATTTTTGTAAAAATATTCAAAATTTTAAGGATTTTATATAGTTTTTATAAAATTTTGGCGATTTTTAAGGTAAAATAATTTTTTCATATAGAATTTGGGCGAATCATTTTTAAAATAGAGAATCTCGGTTTTGGAAAAACCATGGAAAATTAGCCCATGAGCGAAATTTAGCCCCTAAAATCATCCCTACCAGGAATATATGGATATATTTCCTAAGGAAGAAATCAGAGGTTTTCAAGATATTTAGGGAGTTTAAATCTCTTGTGGAAAACCAAAAAGAGAAAAGGATTAAAGTGTTGAGAATTGACAATGTTGGTGAATTTTGTGGAAAATAATTTGATCAGTTCTATAAACAATGTGGTATATCACACCAAAATAACACACCATATACCTCACAAAAAAATGGATTTGTCGAGAGAATGAAAAAAAATAATGATCGATAAGGCAAGGAGCATGTTCATTGGTGTTGGGATCACACAAGAATTCTGGGCAGAGGCAGTCGACACTGCAAGATATCTGGTAAATATGTCTCTTTTGTCGGCACTATTCGACATGACTCCACATGAGGTATGGTCAGGTAAGAAGCCTCTGATGGCACATCTCAAAGTATTTGGATGTGATGCATTTTTTCATGTTCCCAAGGAAAAGAGGATCAATCTAGACAAGAAGGAAGTCAAATGTATTTTCATTGGATATAAAGAAGGAATGAAAGGATATAAGATATGCGACCCTACATCAAGGAGAGTAGTGTACAATTGAGACATGGTCTTCATAGAAGTAAGAGGTAATTATGATCTTGAATAAGTTTTTCAGACCAAGAATAATCATGACACAATGTAGTTTGAACTAAGGAACATAGAAGATGATTCATATGAGTCGACTGAATCTGAGGAAAAGGTGGAAAAATAGACTCCAATGTTAAAGAGTTAAGAAAGAATAAGAAAACCAGTCGAAGGTATAGTCCATCTTACTTTTTTTCCACATTCATGTTAACTGCCATAGACGATGAGCCCAATTCATTCGGTGAGGAAATCGACTCAGCAAAGGGTAAACTCTAGAAGGATTCCATGGTCAAAGAGATGGAATCATTGCACAAGAATGAGACATAGGATTTAGTCATGTTACCTAGTGGAAGAAATCTCGTCGGTAGAAAATGGATATTCAAAAATAATATGAATGCCATAGGACAAGTTGAGAAGTTCAAATCTCTACTGGTAGCGAAAGGTTATTCCCAAGTTGAGGGATTCAAATTCGGTGATATTTTTTCCCTTGTTGCAAAAATAACTTCCATTAGAGTACTAATGTCTCTGGATGAAACATTTGATATGGAAATAGAACAGATGGATGTGAAGAAAACATTCCTACATGGGGACCTGGAAGAATAAATCTACATGAAACAACCTAAAGGATTTGTAGTAAAGGAAAAGAAAGAGTTGGTGTGTGTTGGTTTAGATATCTGAGTTTATACCTTTAACAAATTTGACCTGGGGTTCAAGTCTATTGGGGTTCCAAAAAGTACTCTAAAACTATCGGCCCTCTTGGTAAACCAGAAGGAAACAGGGCACACAGAGTGCACTGCGCAGTCTCACTCGAGAAAGTCTTAATGGGTGACTGCAATACTCAAGTGTTTGCAGTCAAAGATTGAGTGGATATCTGAGAAATGTGCGTTGGGAGTTCTATTCAACTTATTAAAGAAATATACTGTCATTCACGATTATGCATGGAATATAATCAATTCATTCATTCAGTATGTTAATATATACTTATAACAATAAATAAACACAAGCATTTAATCACATAACATAGGTTTTACCGTGGTTCACGCCCTCCTGGGCTATGTCCACAAAGATCTGTCTCTTAAGCTCTTATATTATGGAAATTCCAAAACTACAACGTTGTGCTCTTTACAAATTCCCTTAGTCGGGTCTATATCTATTATGAGGTAGACCAGATCACACCAGGATCCTCAGCCTATGATCTAACCCTCAAGATCTACCCTCCTGGTTCCTCCACAACTCAACAACTTACAAAAAGGTATCAGATTATAGTATTGTTTCTTCAAAACTACCCCCTAGAAAGGTCTCTCTAACTCCACTTGATCGACTCTCTAAACCTGACTCTAGATCTCTCTATGAGAGTTAGGTATCTATATTTATGTGTTTCTAGATCATCGGCCATTACAATGTGTTACAAAAAACCTAACCCTAACGTTGTTAGGTATTCCATGCCTGAGCATGTGATTCTCTTTCTTCCAACTGTCACTTTCGTCGTGCATGCCTTCCTTCCCAAAATAGCCTTTCTTTCCTCTTTGTCCTGCTTCGAATAGGCCCCCAACACTAACATGTGCTCATCTTGAGCCACCTATCCCCTGTGTTCTTTGTCGATCTCCTTAGTAATCACTTGGAACTTATCCATGAGTTATGTTGTGTGTGTTTGGTCTGCGCAGTATTCTGCTTGAGTGCGTCCAATACCTTTACTATAATCTCGTCACTGACCAACCTTGCACATTATGCCTGGGTATGTGCCATATATGTCTTTTCTTCCTCTTCCTGTGCAATTACCTCTACTACTCGCTCATGGAGTGGTTCCATTTGATCTCGACGCTCCTTTTTTTGTGTTTGTGCAGTTATGAGTTATGCCTGCAGTTTCTTCATGTCTTGCTCCCCTTTGACATGCTCCATGATTGAAATTGTCTTCTACCTTTGCTTGAGGTATTATATAGCTATGATTATCCTTTCTCCTTCTTGGTCCCACTTCTAGACCTGTTGATTCTCTTCCAGCTTCATCCAGAGATGTGTTGCTTACTCGAACAAGTCGTTCGCCGCATGGACTTGTCGTTCTATCTCTTGTACCTACTCTGTTGCCTCATGTTTACTTTTCTCCCTTACCTCTGGTGGAGTGGTAGGTATGATCTTCTCCCTGAGATTCTCGATCTCCTATTGGTATTGATCGATTGTATGCATATTCTGATCAATCTTCTCTGTCATCATGAGTTTGGCCGTTTGTGCAGTCTTTGGAATCTTCTCATAGGCTACGAACACTTTATGTTACAGTCCCTTCATGCATTCCCTCTCCTCTTTGGTCTCAATCTTGGCCTGCTCGAATACCAATTCTATATCATCCCATTTATATTTTACCTACTACAGTTTAGTTGTATCCGTGCATGCACGAGACTGTACCTCCTGTGTAATGTTGAACTATAGTTTATATAGGGCCTTGGTTGGTATACGCAGAAATACAAAATGCAATTGAGCCAAATCCTTTAGGGGTGTCTCCCCCGTGATTTCGTCCATGCGTAGCATGTTGGGTGTGACGTGAAATGCTGAAATTAGTTGTGCTATCATCTGGACTATGTCCTACTCGCTTGCTCTAGGTTCTCCTCCTATATATGATGTTAACGGGTCCATTTCCATTCTACTGTCAGCTCCCTTCTCTTCCCCGATCCTCCTGAGGATTTTTCACATGTCTTCCATCTCTTCTTCAATTCTATCCCTCTGGCGCGCGACATTCTCAAAATACTCAAATGTGCGGTCCTGAACCACTTGGGCTACCATTTCTGTATCATCCTCCGTGGTCATGTATTATGGAGGTGTTCTATGCACCTTCGTCTTCTTGTGTGCACCCCCTGTCTGAGTAGCTGGCCTCTTAGTCGAGCATGACTCTTGTGGATTAGGACTTGGTGTAGTCCGATGTGTTGCCTCGGCTTGTTAGAGTTGTACTTGGGGTGCATGTGTATTGTTCTTCTTCCTCATCTAGAATCATTTATTACATGTCCCCCCTTTCTTCTGTTGTGGTTTGGTCTAGCCTGTCCTTGGTTTCTTGGTCAATATGAATTTCTGGGGCTATGTCTGTTCCTGCCCTACCTCCTCAACATGTGTATGTTCTTGTCTTGCCTCCTCCTCCTCTTCCCCTGTAGGTATGTCTCGAGTGAGGACTGGAATCCTCCATTCTTCGTCCCAATATTTGATGGCCATTTCTATGTCCCCCTCCTTAATGTAGTAGCACAGTTTTAGCCATTCCTTGTTGGGGTCCTTCCATGCCTGGATCCACATCGCATGTCTAGAGGCCTTGAAGTTGGCTATGCCATGATAGTTCTCAACAACCTGTGGTGTTATCCTCTATGTGTTGGCGATGTTCTCATGTAGGTCACAGAGATATCCTTCGAATATAACTGCATTCATTCTTCTATTCTTGGTATCTGAAGCAGCTCCAATCGATAAGTATCTCGCTCTGTGATTAGGTTTGGGTCTAGTGGAAAAAAATGTGTAATTCAACTCCTTCCATCCCATAATGGCTATCAGGATGATCAACCATGAATAATGAAATTATTTCCCCAGGTCTTGTGCATCCTTACAGTCGTCTAGAAATAGATTCAACAAGTAAGGGGCCCAACTGATTGTGGTGCCATTGGCACACTGTGTTGTAGCTGTGAAAACCCCGGCTGAGACTTCCTCCTTGCAACATTTTCTGAGTAGCTTGTAGGCCATAATTTTTGTGTCCATTCTTGTCACGATGTCACTAATCCGCTTGATAATTATTCTGCACGTCCCCCTTTTAGTGTCGTATTTCTTTTTTATCTCCTCGGCTAGTGTTTTCTCCTTTGTTTTTTCCTCGAGGAATTGTGTTGTATCCATGCCCCTTGATGGTATCCCTGTGATGTGCGAAATGAGCTCTATGCCTATTGAGACGATCTTTTCCAGTCACATATCTCCACCATGTGTGACCTCCATCAACTGATTGATGCAATTGTTTTCATATTGGCCTCTACCAAAGTGTGGTAGGTCCAATAGACCTAAGATCCCAATTTTGGCCAGTCCTGGTGCCCACTGGACTGGTTGATGAATCGGTTCCCTAAAGGGATCTACCCATAGTCTGTAGGTATAATTTATTATCGAATTCTAAGAACTTGTCTATGTTCCTTACATCTTGGTCTGAGTACCTTAATTTTTCTACATAACTTAACAAATCTTCTTTTACCTGTACCCCTTCTGGTATGTGCGGAAAAACAATTGTTGTGGCGGGTTGTCTGCGCGGTGACCTTGTTACCTTTTGCTTGTCCTTTTGTTGTGGTGTCTGACTTGAGGTTACAACATCCATTGGTCATTCTTTGACATACTATTCTGGTCGGTTAGTGACATCTTCCAATTCTCCCTCTCGTGGGTGTTCCGACACAATTGTCTGTGAGTCTTCTGGATTGGCCACTTCTTCCTAATTTGGAGCCATCCCATTGACTCTCGGGGCTTCGATGGGGTTTTCTGGTTGCACTTGGCTACTATGTCCTCATTCTGCCAGCCTTTCCCCTCTTCTGGCCTATCGATGTCCATGTCCACAAGTTATTTCTATTGAGTTTCTTCTACCAAGAGTGTCGGGCTTCCTGGTTTTGTATCCGGTGGTGGGATTTCATCTATATTGATGACTTATGGTGACGAAGATGATAGTTGTTCGCTTCCCTGTGATTATGTTTGTGCTCTGGTCCTAACTCTGGGTTGTTTTGTTGTCTGAATTGGGTCTCCCTGTTTAGGTGGTGCCATGGTGATAAAAACTTGTCGTTCACCGAGCTTAGTAGCCTCTGTAACCTATGTAAACTTCCCTCTCTCTTTTGTATGTTCTATCGATCTCCAGGGATGATTTTAGGGGCTAAATTTCGCCCATGGGCTAATTTTCCATGTTTTTTCCAAAAATGAGATTCATTATTTTAAAAATGATTCGCCCAAATTATATAGGATAAAATTATTTTACCTTAAAAATCGCCAAAATTTTATATAAACTATATAAAATCCTTAGAAATTTGAATATTTTTACAAAAATATCGCCAATCATTTATAGTTGGCATATGAAGGATTAGTAAGATTCACCAAGGTTTCTACATTTTAAAATAAATTTCCATCCTTAAAATCATCCCTGTCGATCTCTACCTTTTCCAACATCGCAATAAGATTTTTTCTCCTGTGTCCTTGATTTGTATGGGTGTCGTGTGAATCTTGTTGAATACATTACCTTTGTTATGGATTCATTGAACCACCGGTTCCTTCATACTTTCCATTACTTTCCCTTGTCGTCTCTAGTTGGCGTGATTAATGCGGCGTCTTGTCAGTCGTTTCCGACATTCAATTCCACTAGCCTTCGTCACTTAGCTCTTGTTTTGTCATATCCACCTTTCCCACTTGTTTTTTCTTTGAACTAACCTTTGGCCTTGTATTCCTTGGGATCGTATTCCCGAGTGTGCATGTTCCTTGTCTTTTCGGCACACTGTGCCTCTGTTGGTACCTTTTTTTTTGTGACTACGCAGTGTCTTTCAAATTGTGGGTGGTCGATTGTGCTTGTACAACTTCAGTCGACTCCCATTGATCATCCCTCTAATTACTACATCTCCTAGGTCCTTCAACTCTACAAATCCCCCATCAGTGACATTTTTACTTCATATGGTCCTAACCAATGCTTTTTGAGTTTTCCTGGGTGTTGAATGAATTTATTGTCATACATCAACACTAAGTCTCCTACCTTGAAGGTTTTATTCTTGATATGTTTGTCATGCCAAGATTTGTCCCTTGCTTTCTAAACTTGTTGGTGGAACCCTGCTAGGATCTTGTCTTTCTCCATGATCATCAGTTGATTCATCATATCCTGCATTGTGCCTCATTCTTTCATGTTCGTAATCGCTGCTACGTGAAGACTGGGTACCATAAATTCTAATGGTACCACTGCTTCTTGTCCATATACAAGTTTGAATGATGTGTGTCCTGTCAAATTATTGTATGTGGTCCTGTATGCCCACAATACTATTGGTATTTTTAGGTCCCGGTTATCCCTGTTGACATTACATATCTTCATCAGTGCAGTTTCAAGGATTTTGTTAAATGATTCTACTGTTCCATTTGCTTGCGGATGATATGGTGTACTCTTTTGATGGTGGACTTCAAATTCCTCAGTCATAGATTTAATAGTTTTTTTACTGAAGGGAGTGCCTTGGTCTCTCATCAAAATCCTTGGGCAACCAAATCTAGTGATCACTTGTTCAAATAGGAAATGTGTTGTTGTTTCTGCACTGTGATCTTTTACTAGTGCTGCTTCTTCCCCTCTTGTCAGGTATTCTATCATGGTGATAATGTACCTTTATCATGTCCTCTTTGTTGGTGGGTTAATTGGTCCTACAAAATCTATTTCCCATTTGTCGAATACTTGAAAATTTGCATCTAGTTGCAGTGGCATCTCATCCCTTCGATTAGGTTTACCAACCCTCTGACATACATTGCATCGCTTGAAGTACTCCTTCGAGTCGCTGTGAATGGTTGACCACCATAATCCTACAAAAAATACCTTTTGTGCGGTACCTTTGCCCGCGTAATGTCCCCATGCTATTCCTTCATGGGATTCTGCAAAAATTCTTGGTCTTTCATGTTCTAGCACATATCTTCTCAAGATGCTATGTGCGCCCATTTTGAATAAGTGTCCTGCAATCAGATGATAGTCTACAGCCCAAAATACCAAGTTTTTATTCTACGCGGTGTTATATTTTTGTGGCGCCGTACCTGTACTTAAATATTAGATGATGTATGTAAAGTATTCATCGACGATCTGAACTAAAAATAACTCTGCTCCAGAAATTTGTCCTCTAAAATTGTAGGTTCCTCTCCGTTCATGACCCTTGATAGGTGGTCAGGTCCTACATTCATCTTCATTGGCTTGAATATTACTTCAAAATCAAATTCTTGGAACAATAGTAACCATCAACAAATTCTCCCCCCCAACACTAGCTTGTTGACTAGCTACTTAAGGGTTGAGTGATCTATGAACATATTAAAATGTTTTCCCAGTAAGTATTGTCTGAACTTTGGCAGTGCGTAGACCATAGTTATGCCTTCCCTTTTTGTAGTGTTGTAGTTTTGTTTTGATTTTGACAGTTTTCTCCTCCCAAATGTTATAGGATGATCCAAATCTCCTTCTCTTGGTTTCACCAAAATAGCTCCAAGTGCTATGGATGATGCATCTACATGTACGTTGAATTTCTTCTCCCAGTCTAGAAATACGAGTATTGACGTTGTTACCATCTTTTGTTTCAGTGTATCCAGACCGTGTTGACAATATTCATTCTGCTAAAACTTTGTATCTTTCCTTAAAAATTTCTCCATTGGCACGGTGATCTGCGCGTACCCTTTGATAAAAAATTTGTAGTATCCTGTGTGTCCAAATGTTTCCCTTAGTTGACAAAAAGTTAACAATTACTGCAATCTTTGCAGGATCTACTAGTAAACCTTGCTTGCATACTATATGGCCTAATAGTATCCCAAACGGTGTTTCAAAAATACACTTCTTTTCTAGACTCCTGGGATATCTTAGTTGTCGATATTGGGAGTAATACAACCACACTAGAGCTGGAGGATGTGGTTTCTTCTCTGCTTTTGGAAGAAATGAGAAGGAAGAACATGGAAAGATTGACCAAAGATTCTCTAGTAGTGAGAGTTCAATCGATAGACAAATATAAAGGCATATTCTCTGGTAGAAATTTCAAGTCGAATGGTATATCTAAATACCTGGTTCAGTCGATGCAAAGATGCTGGAAATGCAGTAAATATGGGCACTATAAAAAGGACTATAAGTCGAAGGAAACAAAATTTAGTGTTGGATCCAATGAGAAGCAGTCGCCTAAGAGAAAGACAACCCCAGATAAGGGAGGTGATGTGTACCTAGCGTCGACCAGTACACAATCAGATAAATATGTTTGGTTGATTGACTCAGGAGCATCTTATCATATGACACCACATAAAGAATGGTTCTATGAATATGAATGATATAATGGGGGTCATGTGTTATTAGGGGCTGACTTGACAACCAAATTTTTTGAACGAGGAATAGTTCGATTGATACTACAAGATGGGAGGAAAAGAACCCTTCTAGGTGTGCTACACATTTTGGGTTTGGTAAGAAACCTGATATATGTCAGCAACATGAGTGATGCAGGTGTGCATACTCTATTTCATAAGGATTCATGCAAGATGGTCAAAGGTGTGATAGTCTTAATGAAAGGAGATAGGATTGGTACCCTATACAAGATGTTAGAGAATGTCAACTCGACTTGATGCAACAATATAATTTCTCCTGAAATCAAATCAAATGCGACTCAATGCAACTCGAATTGAGATAAGTCGGTACAAACTAACTTGACAAGACATGATAAAATTGACCCGACCATGCTATGGCACAAGAGGATGGGACACATTGGAGAAAAAGGACTTCAAGATATGCAAAGAAAAGGTATGGTCGAAGGGTTTCCTGAATGTGGTTTAGAGGTCGACTTTTTTGAATATTTCATATATGGAAAACAAAGTCGGGTGAGGTTCCCATCTGGAGTGATAAAGGAAAATGAGATTCTAGAACTGGTTCATAGTGATGTGTTTGAACCGATTACATTGCCTTCCCTTGGTGGATCCTTGTATTATGTCTCTATCATAGATGATTTTTCCAGGAATATATGGATATATTTCCTAAGGAAGAAATCAGAGGTTTTCAATATATTTAAGGAGTTTAAATCTCTTGTGGAAAACCTAAAAGAGAAAAGGATTAAAGTGTTGAGAATTGACAATGTTGGTGAATTTTGTGGAAAATAATTTGATCAGTTCTATAAACAGTGTGGTATATCACACCAAAACAACACACCATATAACTCACAACAAAATGGATTTGTCAAGATAATGAATAGAATAATGATGGATAAGGCAAGGAGCATGTTTTTTTTTTTGTTTGTTAATTTGTGCGAGACCTGTTGGCTATGCGATTAACCTGTGGCTTGAGAAACCACAACTCAGGGGCATCTAAGCTGTCAAAATCACCCGGGGATCGCACTCGGCATGAGCCCCACCAACCCTTAACATGGTTGGATTTTTTGTCCCCGCAGGTTTCGAACCGGTGACTTTAACAACACGAAGTGGCTTAACAACACACTCCATCACCGACTATCCTACACCTCAGGTACAAGGAGCATGCTTATTGGTGTTGGGATTGCACAAGAATTATGGGTGGAGGCAGTCGACACTGCAAGATATCTGGTAAATATGTCTCTTTTGTCAGCACTATTCGACATGACTCCACATGAGGTATGGTCGGGTAAGAAGCCTCTGATGGAACATCTCAAAGTATTTGGATGTGATGCATTTTTTCATGTTCCCAAGGAAAAGAGGAGCAATCTGGACAAGAAGGAAGTCAAATGTATTTTCATTGGATATAAAGAAGGAATGAAAGGATATAAGCTATAGGACCCTGCATCAAGGAGAACAGTGTAAAATTGAGATGTGGTCTTCATAGAAGTCAGAGGTAATTATGATCCTGAATAAGTTTTTCAGACCGAGAATAATCATGAGAAAATGTAGATTGAACTAAGGAACACAAAATATGATTCATATTAGTCGACTGAATCTAAGGAAGAGGTGGAAAAATAGACTCCAATGTTAAGGAGTTCAGAAATAATAAGAAAACCAATAGAAGGTATAGTCTGCCTTACTTTTTTTCCACATTCATGTTAACTGCCATAGACAATGAGCCCAATTCATTCGGTGAGGAAATTGACTCAGCAAAGGGTAAACTCTAGAAGGATTCCATGGTCAAATAGATGGAATCCTTGCACAAGAATGAGACATGGGATTTAGTCATGTTACCTAGCGGAAGAAAGCTTGTCGGTAGAAAATTGGTTATTAAAAATAATATGAATGCCACAGGACAAGTCGAGAATTTCAAATCTCTACTGGTAGCGAAAGGTTATTCCCAAGTTGAGGTAGTCAAATTCGGTGAGATTTTTTCCCCTGTTGCAAAAATAACTTCCATTAGAGTACTAATGTCTCTGGATGCAACATTTGATATGGAATTAGAACAGATGGATGTGAAGACAACATTCCTACATGGGGACCTGGAAGAATAAATCTACATGAAACAACCTAAAGGATTTGTAGTAAAGGAAAAGAAAGAGTTGGTGTGTGTTGGTTTAGATATCTGAGTTTATACCTTTAACATGTTTGACTTGGGGTTCAAGTCTATTGGGGTTCCAAAAAATCCTCTAAAAATATCGGCCCTCTTGGTAAACCAGAAGGAAACACAACACATAGAGTGCACTACACAATCTCACCCAAGATAGTCTTAATGGGTGATTGCAATACTCAAGTGTTTGCAGTCCAAGATTGAGTGGAGATCTGAGAAATGTGTGCTGGGAGTTCTATTCAACTTATTAAACAAATATACTTTCATTCACAATTATGCATGGAATATAATCAATTCATTCATTCATCATGCTAATATATACTTAGAATAGTAAAGAAACACAAGCATTTAATCACATAACACAGGTTTTACCATGGTTCACCCCCTCTTGGGCTACATCCACAAAGATCTGGCTCTTAATCTATTCTATTATGGCAATTCCAAAACTACAACGGTGTGCTCTTTACAACACCCCTTAGTCGGGTTGAGATATATTATGAGGTAGACTAGATCACACCATGATCCTCAACCTATGATCTAACCCTCAAGATCTACCCTCCTGGCTCCTCCACAACTCAACAAATTACAAAAAGGTATCAGATTATAGTATTGTTTCTTCAAAACTACCCCCTAGAAAGGTCTCTCTATCTCCACTTCATCGACTCTCTAAATCCGACTCTAGCTCTCGCTATGAGAGTTAGGTATCTATATTTATGTGTTTCTAGATCATTGACCATTACAATGTGTTACAAAAAACCTAACCCTAACGTCGTTAGGTATTCCATGCCTGAGCATGTGTTGTTCTTTCTTCCAGCTGTCACTTTCATCGTGCATGCCTTCCTTCCCAAAATAGCCTTTCTTTCCACTTTGGCCTGCTTCCAATAGGCCCCCAACACTAACATGTTGCTCATCCTGAGCTACCTATCCCCTGTGTTCTTCGTTGATCTCCTTAGTGATCGCTTGGAACTTATCCATGAGTTATGTTGTGCGTGTTTGGTCTGCATGGTCTTCTTCTTGAGTGCGTCCAATACCTTTACTGCAATCTTGCCGCTGGCCAACCTTGCACATTATGCCTGGTTATGTGTCATATATGTCTTGGCTTCCTCTTCCTGTGTAATTACCTCTACTGCTCACTCCTGGAGTGGTTCCATTTGATCTTGACACTCCTTTTTCTGTGTTTGTGCAGTTATGAGTTATGCATGTAGTTTCTTCATGTCTTGCTCCCCTTTAATGCGCTCCATGATTGACATTGTCTTCTACCTTGGCTTGAGGTCTTAGATAGCTATGCTTATCCTTTCTCCTTCCTGGTCCCACTTCTAGACCTGTTGATCCTCTTCTAACTTCATCCAGAGTTGTGTTGCTTACTTAAACAAGTCGTCCGCCACATGGAATTGTCGTTATATCTCTTGTACATGCTCTGTTGCCTCATGTTTACTTTTCTCCCTTACCTCTAGTGGAGTGGTAGGTATGATCTGCTCCCTGAGATTCTCGATATCCTGTTGGTATTTATTGATTGTATGCACAATCTGATCAGTCTTCTCTATCACCATGAGTTTGGCCATTTTTGTAGTATTTGGAATCTTCTCGTAGGATACAGACACTTTATGTTACAGTCCCTTCATGCATTCCCTCTCCTCTTTGGTCTCAATCTTGGCGTGCTCAAATACCAATTCTAACTCATCCCGTTTATATTTTACCTGCTACAATTTAGCTATATCCGTGCATGCACAAGAATGTACCTCCTGTGTAACGTTGAACTATAGTTTATATAGGGCCTTGGTTGGTATACGCGGAAATACCAAATGAAATTGAGCCAAATCCTTTAGGGGTGTCTCCCCCATGATTTCATCCATGCGTAGCATTTTGGGTGTGATGTGAAATGTTGCAATTAGTTGTGCTATTGTCTAGACTGTGTCCCGCTCGCTTGCTCCAGGTTATCCTCCTATATATGATGCTAACGGTCCCATTTCCATTCTACTGTTAGCTCCCTTCTCTTCCCT
>JZKD02S2104098.1:362476-393981 GCA_000966675.3 Picea glauca
ATATAAGATGTTTCAAGCGTCTCTTTAGTGTCGTCGTTGTGATAACATGATTCAACAACATTCACGACACTCTATATTCAACTTGCGACACTTGCGACAAGTTATAAGGGAGTTGCGACACTTGCGACAAGTGAGAGGCAATATGTGACACTTATCCAGTTGAGTGATTTTGATGTGTAACACATTCTTGTCGCAATGTTACTAATCTGCTTGATAGATTTTGCGCGTCCCCCATTCAGTGTCGTATTTCTTTTTTATTCTCCTCAGCTTGTGTTTTCTCCTTTATTTTTTCCTTGAGGAACTGTGCGGTATCCATGCCCCGTGATGGTATCCCTGTGATGTGTGCAATGAGATCTATGTATATTGAGATGATCTTTTCCAACCACAGATCTCCACCATGTGTGACCTCCATCAACTGATTGATGCAATTGTTTGTATATTGGCTTCTACCAAAGTGTGGTAGGTCCAATAGACCTAAGATCCCAGTTTTGTCCAGTCCTACTACCCACTGGACTGGTTGATGAATCGGTTCCATAAAGGGATCTACACCCATAGTCTATAGGTATAATTTATTAGTGAACTATGAGAACTTGTCCGTGTTCCTTACATCATGGTCTGAGTACCTTAATTTTTCTACATAACCTAACAAATCTTCTTTTACCCGCACCGCTTCTGGTATGGGCGGAAAAACAATTAGTGTGGTGGGTTGTCTGCATGGTGACCTTGGTACCTTCTGCTTGTCCTTTCATTGTGGTGGCTGACTCGAGGTTACAACGTCGATTGGTCATTATTTGACGTATTGTTCTGGTTGGCTAGTGACATCTTCCAATGCTCCCTCCCATGGGTGTTCTGACACAGTTGTCTGTCAGTCTTCTACCTCGTCCGCTTCTTCCTAATTTGGAGCCATCCCATTGACTCTCAAGGCTTCGATGGGGTTTTCTAGTTGCACTTGGTTTCTGCATCCTCATTATGTCGGCCCCGACCCTCTTCTGGCCTATCGATGTCCATGCCCATAGGCGATTTCTGTTGGGTTTCTTCTACCATGAGTGTCGAGCTTCCTAGTTTTGTATCCAGTGATGAGATTTCATCTATATTGACGAATTATGGTGGTGAAGATGGTTGTTGTTCGCTTCCCTATGATTTCGTTTGTGCTCTGGTCCTAAATCTGGGTTGTTTTGTTGTCTGGCTTAGGTCTCCATATTTAGGTGGTGCCATGGTGATAAAAACTTGTCGTTCACCGAGCTCAATAGCCTCTGTAACCTATGTAAACTTCCCTCTTTGCTTTGTATGTTCTATCGCTCTCTGCCTTTTCCAACTTCGCAATAAGATTTTTTCTCCCGCATCCTTGATTTGTATGGGTGTCGTGTGAATCTTGTTGAATACGTTACCTTTATTATGGATTCGTTGAACCATTGATTCTTTCATACTTGCCATTACTTTGCCTCGTCGTCTCCAATTGGCGCGATTAATGCAGTGTCTCGTCAGTCATTTTCGACATTTAATTCCACTAGCCTTCCTCACTTAGCACTTATTTTTTCATATCCACCTTTCCCACTTGTTTTTTATTTGAACTAACCTTTGGCCTTGTCTTCCTCAGGCTCATATTCCTGAGTGTGCATGTTCCTTGTCTTTTTGGTGCACTGTACCTCTGTCGGTACCTTCTTTTTTTTTTGACTATGCAGTGTCTTTCAAATTGTGGGTGGTCGTCTATCCTTGTATAGCTTCAGTCGACTCCCATTGATCATCCCTCTGATTTCTGCGCCTCCTAAGTCCTTTAGTTGCACAGATCCCCCATCTGTGACATTTTTTACTTCATATGGTCCTAACCAGTTCTTTCTGAGTTTTCTTGGGTGTTGAATGGATTTACTGTCATACATAAACACTAAGTCTCCTGCCTTGAAGGTTTTATTCTTGATATGTCTATCATGCCATGCTTTGTCCCTTGCTTTCTAAAATTGTTGGTGGAACCCTGCTAGGATCTTGTCTTCCTCCATGATCATCAGTTGATTCAGCCTATCCTGCATTGTGCCTCATTCTATCATGTTTGTAATCGTTGCTACGCGCAGACTGGGTACCATAAATTCTAATGGTACCACTTCTTCTTGTCCATATACCAGTCTGAATGGCATGTGTCCTATCAAATTATTGTATGTGGTCCTGTATGCCCACAATACTGCTGGTATTTTTAGGTCCTGGTCATCCATGTTGACATTACAGATCTTCATCAGTGCATTTTCAAGGATTTTTTTAAATGCTTCTACTGTTCCATTTGCTTGCGGATGATATGGTGTACTCTTTTGATGGTGGACTTCAAATTCCTCAGTCATAGATTTAATAGTTTTTTTAATGAAGCGAGTGCCTTTGTTGCTCATCAAAATCCTTGGGCAACCAAATCTAGTGATCACTTGTTCAAATAGGAAATGTGTTGTTGTTTCTGCACTACGATCTTTGACTGGTGCTACTTCTTTCCCTATTGTCAAGTATTATGTCATGGTGATAATGTGCCTTTCTCCTGTCCTCTTTGTTGGTGGGTTAATTGGTCCCACAAAATCTATTGCCCATTTATCGAATGCCTGCAAATTTACATCTAGTCACAATGGCATCTCGTCCTTTCGATTAGGTTTACCAACCCTCTAACATACATTGCATCACTGGAAGTACTCCTTCGAGTCCTTGTGAATGGTATACCACCATAGTCCTATGCCAAATACCTGTTGTTCGGTATCGTTGCCTACGTAATGTCCTCCTACTATTCCTTCATGGGATTCTGTGAAAATTCTTGGTCTTTCATGATCTAGCACATATCTTCTCAAGATTCTATGTGCGCCCATTTTGTATAAGTTTCCTGCAATCAGATGATAGTCTGCAGCTCATACTACCAGGTTTTTCTTCTATGTGGTGTTATATTCCTGTGGCGCAGTACTTGTACTTAAATATTGGATGATGTCTGCAAAGTATTCATCGACGATCTGAACTAAAAATAACTCTGCTCTAGAAATATGTCTTCTAAACTTGTAGGTTCCTCTCCGTTTGTGACCCTTGATAGGTGGTCAGGTCCTACATTTTTCTTCATTGGCTTGAATGTTACTTCAAAATCAAATTCTTGGAACAATAGTAACAATCCACAAATTCTCCTCCCCAACACTGGCTTGTTGACTAGGTACTTGAGGGCTGAGTGATCTATGAACATATTAAAATGTTTTCCCAGTAAGTAATGTCTGAACTTCGGCAGTGCGTAGACCATAGTTATGCCTTCCCTTTCTATAGTGTTGTAGTTCTATTTTGATTCTGACAGTTTTCTCCTTGCAAATGTTATAGGATGATCGAAATCTCTTGCTCCTAGTTTCACCAAAATAGATCCAAGTGCTATGGCTGATGCATCTACATGTATGTGGAATTTCTTCTCCCAGTCTGGAAATACTAGTATTGGCGTTGTTACCATCTTTTGTTTCGGTGTATCCAGACTGTGTTGACAATATTCATTCCATTGAAACTTTGTATCTTTCCTTAAAAATTTCTCCATTGGCACGGTGATCTGCACATACCCTTTGATAATTTTTTTGTAGTATCCTATGTGTCTCAGTGTTTCCCTTAGTTGATGAACTATTTTTGGTGATGGAAAGTTAACAATTGTTGCAATCTTTGTAGGATCTACTAGTAAACCTTGCTTGCATACTATATGGCCTAATAGTATCCCAAATGGTGTTTTGAAAATACACTTCTTGATGTTTAATGATATCTGGCACTGCTACATCTTTCGAACATGAGCTGCAAGATATCTACATCGTATTTCAACAAATTGTAGACTGTCCAATCGTCCAAGTATACCTCTAGAAAATGGTGTATAAATTCCTTAAATGAAGCGATGACTACTATGGAAAATATTGTTGGTGCATTATTCAATCCAAAAGACATGACTGTGTACTAGTAGGATCCCCATTATGTATAAAACATTGTCTTGTATCTGTCTTCCTATGCTATCTTGATCTGGTGGTAGCTTGAGAATCCATCAGTGAATGAGTAGACTTTGTGTCCCCTTATGGTCTCCAAAACTTCATCCGTGAAAGGTGTAGGGAATGGGTCATGTAGGCATGCATCATTCAACTTCCTCAAGTCGATGCATATTATTATCCCGCCTTGTTTTTTCTCCTGAACTACCATCGGGCTTATCCATTATGATTCTTCCATAGGTTCTATGATGTTGGCTTCAATCATCCTATCGATCTTAGCTTTTAATTTTTTCTTATATATCGGATTCAGTCTGTATGGTCATTGTATGATCGGTCTTGCCTCAGCTCTTAGTGGTATCTTCATTTCACCTAGCTATCCTTCTATGCCCTTCATTTCTGTAAATGTTGTGGGGAATAGGTCGTTGTACTCATAGAGTAACTCTAATATGATTTCTACTGTTTGCTTATCCAAAAGTCTTTAGTGCTGGCCATTTTGGGATTCTCGACTATCCCAATGTTGACTTTCTTCACTTTGATAGATGTAGCAATTACTTTGATTCTAGAGGTGGACATTCCACTTCTCTCTCACCTTCAACCTCCTCAATATGAATATCGTGTAGATCGTCTTCATCTGGTGCTTTTTCCTGCACATTGTAGCATGAAAACAATTATTTCATTGTTTTTATGTTCCGTTGTTTTTCTTCTATTATGAGTTTGACTTTTGGTTCCTTAATGAATATCACCCTTATTTGTTTAAGTTTTGCATCTATGTTGGGGTTCTCATGCTTGAATGAAAAAGCGACTGTAAAGTTATGTTGCAATATTGTCTAGCTTGAAGTTCCTCTATATAGTTCCTGGTCTGTATACTAGTTTGATGGTATGCCTTCTAAGGTATGTATGAAATGATGAGGTCATTCCTATGGGCGTGTCATTTTCCACAATGCTCTTGACTTCTCCAACTGTTCTGTTGGTGACCCCTGTCCCTCGTACTTCTACTACTGGTTGATTTTTTGTTCTATGCTAAACCTTATGCATAGTAACCTCTTACATTGGTACCAATCCTTGATTGTTTCCTTGTGTGCGCCCTACCATCTTGCAGGTGTGGCCTTGAGTGCTAAGAGTCTCTGGTTTTTTAACACTTCATCTTCGTAATGTGTCAATAATGTTTCTAGATCATTTACTCCATGGAAACTGGGTGGTTCCCTTATATTTGTACCTACCCATCTTACTGTTTGGTGTATTCTTGCACATATTCTTGTGGAAACTTCATGTAGCCTCTACTTCCAGTTCTCTAAACCTGTATCTGAGTCTATCGCACATGAAGTAATGATATGTCAACTGAGTATCCCATATACAATTGGGTTTACGTAATCCTCATCGCATGAATTTGTTCTATACAACTGGATGATTTCCTCCAAGTCCAAGCAAGTAGCCTCCACAATTCTCTCCCCTTCCGATCGGTCTAATGGCACAATGACCCTATATTCCCCTGACTCAAATGTCATTTTTTCGTGTCTTTAAATTGATTATAGCCTAGTTATCAAACCCCCAATCCAAGCCACGAAATGCTATATATGGTTTTGTGTCATCCACTATTTCAATCACTTTGAAGCCTGCTTTAGTGCGCACTCCATCCAGATCCACTGTCACTCCTTTCAGTCTGCCAATTGGTAGAACTATGTGTTGGTTTTTCTAGTTTCAGCTGAACATGTGAATATCCTAATGTGGGATCTCCCATACATTGCCATGTCATCTTGGATAATACATTGACTTTAGTTCCTAGATCCAATATGATATCTCTCATGTTGAAATCTCCAATGTTGGCATTCAACCTGAACTCCCTACTTGTTCTTCTCCTTGTATGTAGGTGATTGACTATTTTTTGTTCTAGTTTTCCTTCTATCTCTATGCTACATCTTTCTAATATATTTTGCAATATTTTGACAGAGGATGGATCATTCAATAGTTTTACACATGATTGAAAAAATTCTTTGATCGTACTTACTTGTCCCAGGGGCTGCATTTATTGGGTATGATACAACAATGAAGGAATATCATACTTTGGCTCTTCCTTGCTCTCCTGCGCAGTTGAATTTGACGCAGTGTCTTGCTTCAAGAATTCTTTTCTAGCTTGCTTAAATGTTTCCTTCCTGTTCTGTGCATCAAACTGTCTCCTTGGTTCAACATTCTTTTTCACCCACTGGTGTTGTATTGTCTCTTGTCGGACTGTGTTGTTTCATATTTTAGATCCTTCGTGCATAACTATGTTGATGTTTCTCCCTTCATCCCTTGCTTCAGATGAAATCCATTGAACATTCTGGTTGTTCTGATTCCTCTTTTCCTGGATCTTCCCTAGTAACGTAAGACATTCTTCCATGTCATGCTCAGATGTGCGACAATACATACAAGTCGCTCGTGGAAGTGGACATTCTCTTAATGTCCTAGTTGTTGACAGTTGTGACATACCACTGGTTCTCTACCTATTCCAAATCCTCCTCTTTCTCATCCTACACCTTTGTAGATAGCTTGATCTCCTCTCGGCATGTTATACAGAGGCACCTGATTGTAATACGCGATATTGATTAGAGGTTGCATTGTGTTGTACTGCGGTTGCGCGGTATTATATGGTTGTTGTGTAGTATTATACTATTGTTGCGCAGTGTTATATGGGGATAGAACTTGGTTAAACTAAGGAGCATCTTGCTCGGTCATCATTTCTACCTACACCCTATATGCATCTGATGTCCTCTCTCACATTAAGTCCATATTTCTATAGTCTTTGTCATCATGGACCATTGACTTGCAAAAGTTGCAATATGAACTCTTTGGGGTTGTCTGGTATTTCCGCATCATTGGGCAGTGATAGGATCGTGGCCCAGTTTCTTACATATTTCGCACCATAGTCCTCCTGTTGGTAACGAATTTGGCATCCTTGTTTCCATATATTGCGCGAATGTTGGACATTCATTCTTGTGGTGTCCTTATGTCTTGCATGTGGTACACCAAACGACTTTTCGTTTGTCCTTACTTTTGTTCTGGTTTAGCTGGAATGTTAAGTTCTTCAAATCCTCCTTCAACTCTTCAATGGTTGGATTCATCTATTGATATTATTTTTATTCTAGTTACAGGGCTTCTTGAAGAGCCTCTCCCTGTGTCTGAAACTTCTATTGTTGCAATGGATATTTTAAGTGTGGTAGTAGTGAATTGATGAACAGGTGCATGTGTTGCATATTGATATTTCAACTTTCCTTTCAGTCGCTTTAATCTCTGGTCAATATCCCATACAAATTATCCTAGTTTTTGTCTAATTTATATCATCTCGTTCATGTACTAATCCTCTAAACTTGGCTTCTGAAACTCATTTATCAGCAATTTCTTGATGTCCGCAATTATTCTGGTTGTCCCTAGTGGATTTTTTGTAGCTAAACTCATATACCAATCCAGTGCGTGATCCCTTAGTGTAATCACTAATTGTGAAAGTTTAGTGTCCTCGTCTATGATCTGTTTTGCTTCCTAGATATTCTCATAGATAAACAAATGTTTTTCCGGGTCCTCCAATGCTTCTCCTTTGAATTCTAGTAACATGATGGTGGGATCGTGTCCAACCATCCTGAATGATGAACTACTACCTCTGCACTGTGTAGATACTTGAATAGTGCTTCATGAACTGGCTCCTCCAATTGTTGTTCTTTGTGTCGATGTACTTCCTATTGTCTTCCTTCCCCTGAAATTCAATTGTCTAAATGATGGTGTTCTTTTTTTTGTGTTAATCGTACATGGGTTTATGGGTTCTACACTGACATTAATATGGATGGGATTGGTACCTTCTCTTCTTAGTCTTGGACCTCTCGTCTTCCTCATATGTTGTGGGTAGGATTTCCTCAATATTCTCCAAATCCCAGAGATCCTCTACCTCCTCTTCGTCACTTTCCAAGACTTCCCTCGTGGCTACAGATCTCTTCTTGGTGTTCACCTTGTATTGGTAGGGTACTCCATTGTGCATCTTTCAAGATATCGCCATGATCCACTTGATCTATTCGTCATCCATCATGATTGGGTCTAAGAGTTCCTCCTTCTTTCATTTATCCACTTCTCCTTCCATTTCTCCTCTTTCTGTCAATTCTTCCCCCCTTCCCCCATGTACGTAGGGAATTTTAGCTGTCTAACTCCATTGTCATTACACCTTTGTTATATAGAATTATCTTAATAGAAGTATACATTGATTAGATATACCTTCCTAGAGGCCTGCATAGAAAATATTTCTCTGCTGCATTGTATAACTTCGCGGTAACTACTACAAATTCTGTTATAAATCCTGCTACAATACTGTCGAGCCAAAAATCTACTGTGCAGGTGAATTTATTATTCACCTGATGTAACTGCTCAATCTGAACGGAGGTCCACTCTAACTATCGAATCCAATTTTTTGTGTGGTTATCCTTCAACCTCAATATCCACTCCTGCAATAAGTGTGGAAAATCACAAAAAAATACTTCATGCAGATCAGTAAACACATACTTCTTAAGATATTTTCACGATGTTACTCTAGGGTTTCTATTATATTTTTGTGAAAACTCCATCTTCTTTGTCTTCAACCAGATTTCGATCTCTGCTTTCATGGGATTCCATGATCTCAACATCCCCTTCTAGTAGTGCATTATCACCTCCTTGTTGACCGATTCAGTATTCTCATGACCTGCCTTCCGCATATCTTACATATATTTTAACAGGTTTTCAACAGATCCCATCTACTCAATCATATATTTTTCCAATCAGAAACAAAACCATTTGTTGGTTTAGATATCTAATTTTATACCTTTAAACGTTTGACCCAGGGTTCAAGTCTACTGGGGTTCCAACAAATCCTCTACAAATATCGGCCCTCCTATTAAACCAGAAGGCAATGCAACACACAAATTGCACTAGATAGTCTCACTTGAGATAGTCTTAATGTGTGACTTCAATACTCAAGTGTTTGTAGTCCAGGATTGAGTGGAGATCTGAGAAATGGGTGCTAGGATTTCTATTCAACTTATTAAATAAATAGACTATCATTCATGATTATGCATGGAATATAATAAATTCATTCATTCAACATGCTAATATCTACTTAGAACAGTAAATAAACACAAGCATTTAATCACATAACACAGGTTTTACCGTGGTTGACCCCCTCTTGGGATAGGTCCACAAAGATTTAGCTCTTAAGCTCTTCTATTATGGAAGTTCCAAAACTACAGCGCTATGCGCTTTACAACTCCCCTCAGTCAGGTCGAGATCTATTATGAGGCAGACTAGATCACACCAGGCTCCTCAACCTACAATCTAACCCTCAAGATCTGCCCTCATGGATCCTCCACAACTCAACAACTTACAAAAAGGTATCAGATTACAGTATTGTTTCTTCAAAATTACCCCCTAGAAAGGTCTCTCTATCTCCACTTCATCAACTCTAGCTCTTTCTATGAGAGTTAGGTATATATATTTATGTGTTTCTGGCTCATCGTCCATTACAATGTATTACAAAAACCCTAACCCTAACGTCATTATGTCTTCCATTCCTGCGCATGTTCTACTCTTTATTCTAGTTGTTGATTTCCTTGTGCATGCCTTCCTTCCCAAAATATCCTTTCTTTCCACTTTGGCCTACTTCCAACAATGTGTAATTTGAAAAGATCACTTTATGGTCTAAATAAATCTCCAAGGATGTGGTGCCAAAATTTTGACACATACATCCTTAGTTTGGGATTTGTGAGAAGCAAAGTTGATCACTAAATATATTCCAAGGAATAAGGTGGGCATTTCATATATGTAGATTTGTATGTCGATGACATGTTACTGATTGGAAACAACATGGACGTAATAAAGGAGGTGAAGAAGAAACTATCCTCCAAATTCAAAATGAAGGATCTTAGTGCATATAACTTCATTCTTTGAATGAAGATTAAGAGAGATCAAGCTGCTAGAGAGATCTAGTTGAATCAGACGAAGTATATTGAAACAGTTCTGTAACAGTTCAACATGTATGATTGCAAACCATTGAAGGTGCCAATTCCTGTGGGAGCAAGGCTAACTATTGAACAATGTCCAAAGGCACAGGAAGAAATAGAGGACATGGCACATGTTCCCTATGAAAGTGTTGTTGGTAATATAATGTATGCGATGGTATACACTCGACCAGACATTGCACATGCCATGAGAGTGTTGAGATGTAGGTACAAGTTGACACCTGGAAAAGGGCATTGGAAAGTTGTCAAGAGAGTATTTAGGTATTTGTGTGGCACGCAGGACTATGCTATATGCTACCAAGGAAGATCCGGAGGTGACAATGGTAAATTAAATATACATGGATTTGTCAACACCGAATGGGATGGAGATATGGATTATCAGAGGTCAACTAGAAGATATGTATTCAATATGTTTAGTGGAACAAGAATATGGATGAGTAAGCAACAAGCAGTCATAGCCTTGTAAACAACAAAAGATGAATACATGGCAGCCACTCATGGAAGAAAAAAATCAGTGTGGCTACAAAGGTTGTGTTCAAGAATCGGGTTTGAGCAGAGAGCTATGAATTTAAGTTGTGACAGTCAAAGCGCAATATTTTTGGCAAATAAACTTGCTTATCACTCAAAGACTAATAACATTGATGTACAATACCATTTTGTAAGAGATATGGTGGAAAGTAACAAGGTTCTACTGGAGAAATTAGACACGTTAGAAAAAATTGTAGACTCATTGATCAAGTCTGTGATTCCTCTGAATTTATCTTGGTGTACAAAGGCAATGGGAATTATTACCCTCAGTCTATGAAGGGAATTGTTACCCTCATTCTTTGAATGAAATTTAAGGAATATCTTGTTTCAGCAAAGAAGACAATAGCTGGGAGAATGTTGGGTTGTTATATTATTTGCAATGAAATTCTAGTTAAAGTGAATTGACTGGTGATCGAAGGTAGAGGTGGATCGAAAACAATCAAGGTCTATCTAGTCAACTAGGTAAAATCGAAGTTAAAGATATCGATGGAAATTAAACCAACAAGAGGTCAAAGTGCGGGTGTGAGACGACCGACTAGAGACCGAATAAAAGCCAACTGGTAGTCGACTCGTAATCTGACTTGGAGTCGATTGTAAAAAAATCTCAATATTTGCATGGATCTGTAACCATTTTTGGGAACCAATTATTTAGGGGTTTTCCTGTTGTAAATCCTATAAAGAGGTGTGTTGTAAGACCATAAAGGATAATTCAAAATATGCTAATACATGAGTCAGTAGTAGTTTGTTGGTCATGGATATGTAAGATGGATTGGCTAGAGGGTTGTTCTTGCACAGGAAAGAGGGTATGATGTTGATTGTGTCTTAGGTGTGGACCAAGGTTAGACATGTAACCTTTTATTTAGATTGAATAAGACAACAAGAGAGAAGAAAACTTAAGTAATGTTGGTTTTCCTGATTTAGGGTTTCTAGGGTAAAATCTCTATGTATTGTGCAATTATTGTGACATTTACGTTCTTGATTAAATTATTATTATCTTCTGCTAGGTTTAGTGTGGAAGTGTCTCTCATTTCTTGACAAAACTATGGTCTAAAATCCAACAGAATTTCCCATTCCTAAGTTCTTGTTGTTGCAACTAGTCTACATTCCCTCATTCCCCACACACCTATCACACCCAAGGAAGTATTCCCCTTCTCTTCTCACCATACATTTTCTGGTTGAGTAGCCCCCCCCCCCATATCTTTTCATCTAAGCCAGTCAGTGCAAAGTGATGTAATATTATATTAATATTCATGATTATATTTACATGGATAGGTGCATTTTCCTATCTGCGTCTAGGCTCACCAGCCTCATAATCACACAAGCTCTTTGGCCTTAAAAAATAAACATTCATTCCTGCACACTAACCCAAGTGCACACAACATAGTGCAATGTGTGCACTTGCCCAAGTGTGCGCAACACACAAAATGTGTGCACAATGTCTTTATTAACACTTCTCTTCACACTACTCTAATGCACACATGATCTGAGTGGAGATTGGTGGCCACCCACCTATTCCAACCGAATCCTTTTGACAGTTTTATCTCATCACGTTCTTTTGTAATTATTTGTGATTGTGGTTTCTACACTTTCAGGGTTGTCTGAATCCATACACAACTGTCAGGTGGAGATTAGTGGCCACCCGCCTAATCCAACTAGCTTGTTTTGGAAGTTTTCATGTGAACACATCTTTTTGTATTTTCAGGGCCATTATGGGGCCCTAAACAATGTTTTTTTGTCTTGACATAGTCAATATGTAGACAGAGTCATATTTTTATGGAATAATGTGTTTTTCTCAAAAATACCTTTCCAACGGGTTATCACGTGCCTAAAACAGAGGTCATATGAAAAACTTACGACCTCGAGAAGTTGAGGTACCAACTTACCCATCAGGGCCCACATAACTTTTGGCATTTCATCTCCTAGGGTTAGGTTTTTGGATGTATAGAGTTTTGGAATTCATGACTAATGTTTAAAGGGCCCCTAGAGCCTCATTTTAATCATTTTTCTCAGACGTATACACGTAACAGCCACATCTCTTCTTAGAGATAGCTACCACCATTCAAGCAAGTTGATTTCAGTTCTATAGCTTTACAATTTCATCCTATTTTATTTATTCAATAGAAGTTATTGTTCATTATATATCCATTGTTTTTATCTCTATCTATGTGTTATTGTATTCAATATATTATTCATTTTGTTTCACTCATAAATCTAGATCATTTGTATCAAAGAGGTTTGCTCTTCATTTATTTTTTTCTCATGAATGTTCTCGATAAGATCAGGGTACAAGAAGTTGGGATTAGAACCAATTGAGCCTTATCAATATTGGCCACTCCAAGCTCGAAAAAAACCCATGGGGGATGAGAAGAAAGATGATGGAACATGAGATCCTTTTAAAAAATTTCTCGAGGAAGCCCTTATGTGACAAAGGAATGAAATGATGAACAACTTTGCATAGATCCTTCAACGACTTCCCACATGAGACGCATCTTCATCAAGTGGCCATGAAACCCCCTTCAAGGTACAAGTAAATTTTGATATTCCATTATTTGAAGGAATGATAGATGCAGCTGTTGTAGATAAATGGATGAATATGTTCGAAGGGTACTTTTTGGACCACAATTTTTGCGATAGGGAAAATATTACTTTTTCACTTCTCAAGGTCATCCCCCATGTTAAGGACTGGTGGGATACTTACTGTGAGAAAAGGTACATAGAGGAATCTTCAATATTTTCATTCGCCCCCACATGGGATTCCTTCATGGATGCCATTAAAGAACAATAATACCTTGTTGAAAGCTACGAGAACCAGTACACAAGATGGACCATGTTGTGTCAGGAAAGGGACTAGACAGTACCATATTTCACCAATATTTTCCATACCCTGTGCACCAAATTGGGTATCAAAGACTCTAAAGGACATCTGGTGCTAAAATACCATAGTTTTCTGGATAGATACATTCAAACATAACTGGAGTTTCTGGACATCGCATCATTAGGTGCATCTTATAGGTATGTTGTCAAGATCGAGAAAAAATTTAAGTAGAAGAGGCGAGAGTTTGGATCTGCAAACTCCTCACAACCAAAGTAGGCAAAAGGTGACCCCAACCCATAAAACAAGGGACATAGAAAATATGCACACTCTCAAGAAATACATTCCAAGACGCAACACATGAAGGATAATGAGAATTCGAAGAAGGACACGGGGAAGTGGTGTGAGTACTGTAAAAGTCCTTGGAACAACACTGAAGAATGTCACTCAATGAAGTCAGTGGTGGCCAAGCAAAAATCTTCCAAGTCAGAGGAATATTTTGACTCTGAATCAAATACAGAAGGAGGGAAGAGGATTATCGATGGCAAACCCAACACCACTATCACTATCACCAAAGTCTAGCCAAGCGAACTAGAAGAACCATAGGAAGGGGAACACCTCTTTCACTCACATATGTGGGTAAATGGGGCTCTACTTCATTTCATTGTCGATAGCAAGAGTCAGAAGAACCTGAAATTAGAAGAGGTCGTCAAGCAGTTGGACCTGGTGATGACACCACACCTGCAACCCTACACCATTGGTTGGCTTCGCCAAGGAGGAGATCTCCGCGTCAGCCAACAATGTCATCTGCTCTATGGCATCAAGCCCTTCAAAGACAAGGTATTGTGTGATATTTCTCCCCTTGAAGTTTTTGATGTTCTTTTAGGACAACCATATTTTTGGAAGCGACATGTTGTGTATGAGACTAGACCCAATAGTGTTATTATTACTTTGGGTAGACAATTGTACATGATACCAGAGGTAGCACCACCTACCACTATTTCTTTAATCTTTTATAAGTAATGCAGTAAGGTCATTTCACAGACCGAGAAGTTCGTCTTCTTTGTGATCTGTTCTCACAGTAAGAAAAAGGTTGCCACCACATCCGTGGCCTCTACATAGAACCTCTCTTTGCAGCAGAAGTAAGTGGATGGGACTGTGGAAGAGTATAGAGACATATTCTCCTCACCGACTGGGGTACCGACACACTTCCAAGTCAAGCATCCAATTCATCTAACCCCCGATGCACCTCTTCCTAATAGACCAGTATATCGTCACTCATTGATGGAAAATGATGAAATCAAGCGATAGATCCAAGAGCTACTTCAAAAGGGGAACATTAGACCCAACTCCTCCCCTTGAGGAAGCTCGATTGTACTGATGCAGAATAAAGATGGGACCTGGTGGCTCTGCATTGATTATAGAGCATTAAAAAAAATCACAGTCAGGAATTGATACCCAATTCCCCGAATTGATGAACTTCTAAACCAACTCAATGGGGAAAAATTCTTCAACAATATTGACCCAAAGTTTGGCTATCACTAGGTTCCCATCAAACTAACTGATATATGTAAGACAAATTTCAAATCTAAAGAAGGTCTTTTTGAATGGATGGTCATTCCCTTTGGCTTAACAAATGCACCAACCGCTTTCATGAGGTTGATGGATGATGTATTGAGACCCTTCACCAACTCTTTTGTGGTGGTATATATGGATGACATCCTCATCTTTAGGATAACTTGGGAGGAACACATGCAACATATTTAACATGTTTTGATCACTGTGTGGCAGCACAAGCTATATGCCAACTTGGAAAAATGCTCCTTTGGCATGAACAAGGTCCAATACTTGGGATACATTTTTTATGAGAATGGGTTACATGTGGATCCAGCTAAGATCCAATTCATTTGTGATTGGTTAGCCCCGACCACACTAACCAAGCTTCGAAGCTTCTTGGGACTTTCCAACTTTTACCAATGGTTTGTGTAGGGATTCTCCCATATTGCATGGGGCCTCATCCAAGTGACCAAGGGAGATAGAAGGGAAAATTTTGCATGGGAGAAGGAACAACAACGAGCATTTGATGATCTGAAGCATTGCTTGTGCTCAACTCCAATACTCTTCTTACACAATCTGCAAAAACCATTATGTTAGCACTAGAAGTCACCCTCAGATTGTATAGAAGGTAATCCCAATACCCATCAATTTATACAGTAAATGTAAATGAGTTTTAAGAGGCCAAATGGAGAAGACTTGATGAAAATAACATTCTAACTCAAAAATCTGGACTGGTATGTGCAAGAAATTGAGGTCTTGGATCAACTTCAGTTAGTAAGTTGGAGTAAAGGTGAGTAGGAGGAAGAATTTGGTGAGAAAAGTGTAGAGTTATGCCGTGAACATTAGGCCTTCCAGCAGCCTGAGGAAGAAAAACTTAAACATGAGATCCTCTTGGATTCAAATTTCAAGGAAACTGAAAGAAATCATAACAACATTATAATCAAACATTCATCATAATACAGTCACAACAATCCATGTGAATCAGTCAATCATGAAATCTATCAGTATCAGAGGCAAATAAGATGGAGTAAGAACGCTGAATTAGAATCACGAAGTCTCAAATTAAGAAATAACCAAAGAACCAGTGTTCTTCATCAAAATATTACAATAGCAAGGAGCCTAGATCAACCATTCGACCTTAACAAAATATCAAAATTGCCTATATATACTAAAAATGTTGCAACCACCAGGAATGTGATCGGACCACTGGACTCAAAGTTTTTCAGACGACGCCTACTCTGTCATACTATGCAGACCTTCTTACATTAGACACAATCCCAACTCAGTGCAGGCTCTGCAATAAAATCTGTCCCTCAGGAAATTTCAGATTGACAATCGGACCCCACGAACCTTCTCTCCACGCATTCCATTTATGGGGTGAGGTGAGGCCTCAACGACTGCCCCAATTTTCAATAACTACCTTCATTGGGATTAGGACGAGGCCTGACACCCATGAATGTTCCAGGTGGTTCCTACGACTTCTTTGAGTCAATCTCAACACCTCGAGGCCAAGCAGATCTTCTTTTGTGACCAAGTATGGGAGATTTCGTCCTTTGGCATAGCTCCTCTTGATCTCTCCATATTCAATGTGACCTAGGTCCATGACCCTACACAATTGCATGATTGTGGGAACTACCAAGGGTGGTATGAAAGAAAACCTCTTTTTTCCCCACAATTCACCATGAACCACCACGTGTCCCTTTCTAAAAACCACGGTTCTGATTGCGTCCCACCCGTGAGATTTTAAAAAGTGTGCACCTTCCATCCATGCAATTTGGCATGACCATTGATCTTGCGATCTAGTATTAGGCCCTCTGATCAACGGCTCCGCTCTGGTGCTTTTTAGATTGACGGATCAGATCTTCCCCTTCAAAACAACGACAGAGATTTGCTTCGTGGATCGACCTTCGGGAATTTCGATTCTCAAACTCCATTTCCCTCCAAGTAAAACCTTCAGAGCTAAGAATCTGAAAACATATGGCTCCTGTTGATCAATGACTCATATTCACTTTCGGGTTTCAAGACTTCATATTTTTTACGAATAATTTTAACAACATTTTGAACTCCCAATTCCCACGATAATCTTCCACCATTGATCTCTCCCAATAATATCCACAGCCCAGATTCAATCTTTGCCCAACCTTTGATCTTCGAGATTTTTCTCTGGTGCTATACTTCGCCCAATTTTGACCTTCTGAAAGAATGCACGTCGTCGATCGATTCGCCTGATGAATCTCCGTCGCTGAAAATTTAAAAATGCCTTTTGCTTGTGCTTCAAGCCCAAAATGGAATGTTAGGAAAGTTTCACTTTGTGTTCATGGTTGTGGCCTGCATGATCGAGGATTCCAATGACTGGTTGTCGCTAGGAAAATAGGGAGACAGGGGAAAAATTACAGACTTAGGTAGAAACCACAAAACCATAGGACTCTGACAAGTCCATGTGATAACATTTGGCTGCATAGGGGATGGCATGCTCCCTGCGAGCTACCAAGAAAAAGTATTTCTAGTTCCTTAGCTTTTGGGTTATGGAGTCGAGCTAAAAACATTTTGCCGAAGGACGGCATGTACACTATTCTACTTATAAAAAGGAAAACAAACACACATGCTCCAGAAAGAGATTACTTATGTACACTCCTAGACTAATGATTTTTTACATAGTGGTAGGTGAAATCAAACTTGAACCATAGCCATTCAAGTAACTTCCTATCTGGAGGCTCTTTTACGCTGTCAGTGATCGATAGCAGATGATTCAACCGTGACAACAACATGATCACATCCTTTAGCTTTCCTCTAGATGGAAATGGTGGGATAAGCCTTGAAGGCTTCAAATCATGGAGGAAAAGAATCTCCATGTATTCCCCTACAGGCTCATAGAATGAGTGACAAAATCCACTGGGTTGGTGGCAAAAAACATGCTCTATCCTACAGTTTTTCACACACGGTTGAATGTCTCTGGCAAGCACATGTGAGTGAATGACTGATGCAGGCTGACTGATCCCAGGTGATGGTTTCTCACTCACAGGCTCAAGGCAGGATATAAACTTCTCATTTGGCTCTCCCTCTTCTTCTTCATGGCTCTCCCAAGGGTCACAGTCATAATCTTCATAAACAAGACCCATGGGAAAGCTCTACTCTGGGTCTTCTGCAGGCCCATGATGATTGATTTCCACACAATGTTTTCCTTCATATTTATCTCATAATCGGATTCATGGTTGTCATACACAGGTTGTTTTCTCCCTAAGTCATCCAAATATGAGGCAGGGATATGCTTCTCTTCATTTGAATACACAAATATATCTTTGTTTAAATATGAGACAACAGTTGCATCAGGGGAAAAATATGTTGCCTCTATGTTTATGCAATCCTCAACCTCACCATCATGAGCAAGGCTGCCAAGAACATCTACTCCTAGGATTGTAAAATCCTCTGCGACTTCTTCAAAAGAGCAATGAACACGATCTACCTTCAATTTATCTAACCTTGCAGAAAGTGATCTCACTAGCCACACCAACTCAGCTAGGGCATCTTCTTCCTCCTCGCAGCCTTCATCCTCACATCTTCCGTCCTCATATATTTCATCCTCAGAAATTTCATTCTCACATCTTTCATTTGAAACAGTCATACCTTGATCATAGTTTTTATATTCTTCACAACAATTATGAAAATTTAACTTAGAAGAATAAAAATTTTGACAGTGCCTATTGAAAGTTGCATGAAATTCTCCTAGGGAGGAGATGCTAGCAGGGGGTAAGGAGTGATACCATTCACGAGCATCTCCTGCTAATGAGAACACAAACATCTTTAATAATACATCCTCATCATGTATCTCCCATTGATGAATGATTTCATGAAACTCACATAGATGATCTGCAGGGTTATCCTCTTTACACTCTTTAAATATGGGCAAAAAATCACCCCATTCATCCATAGTAGGAACAACATTAGGAAAACTGGAAAGAACAAAAAAATTGAAGGGAGAAAACCTTCGAGCCAAGATGTTTTCCATTTCAAAACAGTGGATTCGCCACTGTATCCTTTAATCATGGCTTCACTAGGTGAATGATATGTAGTCTGAATGTGTCTGGTCTTTTTTCACCATCAAAGAGTAGATCTGATCGTTGTCAATCTCCCAGGGAACTTTCAAGATGAGAAAGCAGCTACTAAAATCCTTCTCAAGAAAAACTCTTTGGGTGAGCTTCAGGTGTGCTAGGGGAAGCCATAACTGAAATAGTGGAGTTGGCACAGTGGAGTTTCCAGGTGCAAGAGAAATATATAATGGTTTTGATCTCTGATGCACCTTCAAAATCAAAAGCTCTTTGTCATTCTATCCTAGGTAAATGTCTTCAATTCGTTCCCTAACAACGACACCAGAAAATGTTAGCACTAGAAGTCACTCTCAGATTTCATAGAAGGTAAGATCAGTACCCATTAGTTTATACAGTAAATGTAAATGAGTTTTAAGAGGCAAAATGGAGAATACTCGATGAAAATAACGTTATAACTCAGAAATTTGGACTGGTATGTGCAAGCAATTGAGGTCTTGGATCAACTTCAGTCAGTAAGTTGGAGTAAAGGTGAGTAGCAGGAAGAATTTGGTGAGAAAAGTGTAGAGGTATTCCTTGAACATCAGACCTTCCAACAGCCTAAGGAAGAAAAACTTAAACACAAGATCCTCTTGGATTCAAATTTCAAGGAAACTGAAAGAAATCATAATAGCATTATAACCAAACATTCATCATAATACAGTCACAACAATCCATGTGAATCAATCAATCATGAACTCTCTTAGTATCAGAGGCAAATAAGATGGAGTAAGAAAGATGACTTAGATTAATCAAGAAGTCTCAAATCAAGACATAACCAAAGAACCAATGTTCTTCATCAAAATATTACAATAGCAGGGAGCCTAGCTCAACCATTCGACCTTAACAAAATATCAAAACTGCCTATATATACTAAAAATGTTGCAACCACCAAGAATGTGATCGGACCCCTGCATTCAAAGTTTTCATTCGATGCCTTCTCTGTCAAACTTTGCAGGCCTTCTTACGTCAGACATGAGCCTAGCTCAGTGCGGGCTTTGCGATAAAATCTGTCCCTCAGAAAATTTTAGATTGACAATTGGCCCCGAGGACCCTTCTCTCCACGCATTCCATTTATGGGGTGATACAAGGTCTCAACCACCACCCCCATTTTCAATAATTACCTTCATCGAGATTAGGACAAGGGTTGACACCCATGAATGTTATAGGTGGTGCCTACAACTTCTTTGAGTCAATCCCAATGCCTTGAGGCCAAGAAGATCTTCTTATGTGACCAAATATGGGCGCTTTCAGCCTTTGGTGCAACTCCTATCCATCACTCCATCTTCAATGTGACCTAGGTCCATGACCCTACGCAATTGCATGATTTCAGGCACTACCAAGGGTGGTCTGAAGGAAAACTAATTTTTTCCCCGCAATTCACCATGAACCACCACACGTCCCTTTATAAAAGAAACGGTTTTGATTGTGGCCCGCCCCTGAGATTTTAAAATGTGTGCACCTTTTGACCCCACAATTTGGCATGACCTTTGATCTTGTGATCTAATATTAGGCCCTATGATCAATGACTCAGCTCTGGTGCTTTTTAGATTGATGGATCGGATATTCCCCTTCAAAACAATGACCAAGATTTTCTTCGCAGATCGGCCTTTGGGAATTTCAATTCTCAAACTCCATTTCCCTCCAGGTAAAACCTACGGAGCTGAGAATCTGACGACATGTGGCTCCTGCTGATCAACGACTCATATTCACTTTCGGGTTTCACGACTTTGGATTTTTGACAAACAATTTTAACAAAATTTTGAACTCCTGATTCCCACGATAATATTCAACCGTTGATCTCTCCCAATAAGATCCACATCCTAGATTCAATCTTTTCCTAACCTTTGATCTTCTAGATTTTTCTCTGGTTCTATACTTTGTGCAATTTTGACCTTCCAAAAGAATGCACGTCATCGATCGATTCGCCTGATGGATCTCCACCTTTGAAAATTTAAAACTGTCTGTTGCTTGTGCTTCAAGCCCGAAATGGACTGTTAGGAAAGATGCACTTTTTGTTCATGGTTACGGCTTGCATGATCGAGGATTTATATGACTGGCTGTGGGCTGGGAAAACAGGGAGACCAAGGCAAAATTACAGACTTAGGTAGAAACCACAAACCCATAAGACTCTGACAAGTTCATGTGATAACACATTCAATATTGAAACTAATGCATCTAACTATGTTGTAGGTGCAGTTCTCACTCAGCACGATCATCCAGTAGCATACCATAGTGAGACACTCTCAGATACCATCTAGAAATATCCCACCTATGACAAGGAAATGTATTCCATTGTGCAATCCTATCATCAATGGAAACATTACATTCTGGGAAAGGAGACAATCATCCACACTGATCACAAGCCTCTGTAGTTCATACATACATAAGGGAAGTTGAAGAACCATTGCCATCAAAATTGGTCCACATACCTACAATAATTCCATCTCAACATCAAGTATAAGA
Source organism: Picea glauca (assembly GCA_000966675.3). NCBI lineage: Eukaryota > Viridiplantae > Streptophyta > Pinopsida > Pinales > Pinaceae > Picea > Picea glauca. The sequence goes on from JZKD02S2104098.1 coordinate 383,880, forward strand.
TAGGGAGCACAAATTGTGTTGTTAACTCCCTCAGTCGACCTTCTGTGGCTGCACTCACCACCATGTTCCATTCTTGTGTACATGAGGCATATGAGTGGCCCCAACTTTATCAGTGAGATCCTAACTTCAGCACCACCTATCATCTCTTCATTATAGGCATGACTGTCATCGATTTTCACATTCAGGATGGGATTTTATTCCATTTGGGCCATCTCTGTGTTCCTACAAGAGAGTGTGCAAAGTTGATTTGGGAGGCTCACTACAATCAGATGGTAGGACATTTTTGCGTGGAGAAAACTGTGGTCATTCTACAAAAATATTTTTATTGGCAAAAAATTTGACAGGACGTTAGAAATTATATTAAATCTTGCACTGCCTATGCCATTTCCAAGCCAACCATTAAGAAGAAATGCTTATACACCCCTCTTGCTACTCTCCATATGCCTTGGGAATCCATATCGATCGGTTACATGTTTGTTCTTCCATCCACCAAGAAAGGCAATGATTGCGTATTTGCGGTGGTTTATCAGTTTTAGAAGATGGCCATTCTCATAGCCTGGAAGAAGAGAATCACAATGGTATATACTTCCAAGCTCTTCTTCGAACTAGTGTGGGTCCATTTTTGGATACCATATACCATCATCTCCAATCGGGACAATAGGTTCCTTATCACATTTTGGTCGAGTCTCTGGTCACTGTTGGAAACCAATCTCACTAAATCCATTTTCTTCCACCCTCAAACCGATGGCCAAAAAAAGGTCATCAATCAGATGATTGTGCACATCCTGCACATGTATAAATCTAAGCATCAACGTACATGGGATTAGAGTCTTCCCTATGTTCAACACAAATACAATAGGGCTCTCCATAGCTCCATCAACCATAGCCCTTTTTAGGTGGGAATGGGATTCCAACCCTTGGGTCCCTTTGATGATGCACTACCTCTTGAAACCACATAGACAGATTATTCCCATGTTCATACCAAGGATGGCAAAGCCACCAGATTCATTGAGTGGATTTAACACATCCTCTAATAGGTCCATGAGATTTTGTAGAAAGCCAATGCTAAGTACAAGTAGCGCCATGATCAACACCAGGTACCGCACAATTTTCAGGGGGGAGACAAGGTATGGTTACATTTGTAGAAAGAAGACCTTACAGGGCCCCATCAGAATCTTCGTCCACTTTTGTATGGGCCTTACACTATCACCAAGGTTTTGGGAGACTATGATTTTGAGCTCAACACTCCCCCCTTCCTTGACTTTCACCCAGTGTTCAATGTGGACCTCCTCCAACCATATTTTCCACCATTATTGGACACCTCATAGATCGAAAAATAGTTGACACCAAAAGAGCTCAAACATTCCTTCATGGAACAAGCATCCATTGATCAGATAGTGGACACAGAGTTCAAGGGCACTCACCAGCAGAGGACCCAACTTTATCGAGTTGTCAAGGTAGGGAAGCTCCTACACCAAGGAAAATGGCTCACCTAGGTCCAAATTCAACAAAAATTTCCTCTCCTGATGGGGGACCTCAACACAATGGAGACCATTTCTTCCTAAGGGGGGAGGATTGATACAAGTGGATATTGGTGGCCACACACCTATTCCAATTGGCTCCTTTTGACAGTTTTAGTTCAAAACGTTCTTCTGTAATTCTTTGTAATTGTGGGTTCTACACTTTCAAGGCTTTTTGAATCCATACATAGCTACCATATGGATATTGGTGGCCTCCCACCTAATCCAACTAGATTGTTTTGGAATTTTTCATGTCATCACATCTTTATGTATTTCCAAGGCCGTTTTGGGGCCCTAAATAGTGCTTTTTTTGTCTTTCCACAGTCAAAATGTAGACGAAGTCATAGTCTGATGGCATAATGTGTATTTCTCAAAAATACCTTTCCAATGGGATATAATGCACCTAAAAAGGAGGTCTTATGCAAAATTTACAACCCCAAGAAATTGAGTTACCAACTTACCCATTGGGTCCCACATAACTTTTGGCGTTTCATCTCCTAGGGTTAGGTTTTTAGATGTATAAGGTTTTGGAATTCATGAGTAATGTTAAAAAGGCCTCTGGAGTATCATTGTAATCATTCTGCTCAAATGGTTGAGCATAGCAACCACATCTCTTCTCAAAGATAGCTACCACCATTAGAACAAGTTGTTTTCATTTCTACAGTTTTACAGTTTCAACCTATTTTATTTATTCAATAAAAGTTATTGTTCACTGGATATCTGTTGTTTTTCTCTCTATTTTTGTGTTATTGTATTCAGTTTGTTATTCATTTCATTCCACTCATAAATATGGATGAGTGAAACACCAAAACCAGGTGTCCATGGCTCACCAACCTAAGTGTACATTACATTTATACTTGGTACGAATCGTCTCACCAGCCTATGTACAATTACAAAGGGTTATGTATCAGGGATGCTACACCTTTGCCTGAAGTAATTCCACCATATTCATTGGTCCTCTACATACTTGATAGGGTAGAATTGGTATTTTATGATGGTTTTAAAGTCCTCCCACCTATTTACTAGGGGATCAACCTCCATCCTAAGTGTTTCCATATGGTTTTCCCACCAGGTTAAAGGATGTCCCTCTAACTTCAATCTAGCAAATGAAATATTCTACCCTTCATCTATATGGTGAATGTTGAAATAAAATTCTAGTTTTTGCAACCAATGATTCAATTTTAATGCATCGATCTCACCTTGGTATGGATTTATGTCCACTTTCACTTCCATATTGAATAGGGACTGTGAAAGGTTCATGATACTCAAACTCAGGTGCTCTTTCTCGGATTATTTATTTGAATCCTTTCCTAAGTCTTCTTGATCTGTCAACTGCCCCTTTGATATGATGTCTAAGTTAGACTCTCCATCATCTCAGAATGGTCTGATATTGCTTGCTAGAGCCACCATGAGGAGGTTCATATTATGACTGATGTCGATGACTCATCCACCATGGCTATGGTTTTTGTGACTTCTCTTTAAGTTGATTCCTAGATTCTGTAACTTCCCACAAATACCCAAAACAAAAACCTACTCTGATACCAATACGGTCTATAAACTATCATGGATATTCCATTGGAATAGTTAGTCACAATAGATCTGATAAATGAAATTGAAATCTACACTATGAATGGTTAAATTCATTTAGATTCTAGAATATTTAGCTATTGATTTTCTACTTATGCATGAAATAGAAAAAATGTGGAAAATAGAGAACAAAAAAATACAATCACACACCATCTACAAAGTAACACAAATATTTTCTTTGGGAAACCCTTACGGAAGAAAACCCAACTAAAATGTGAGGCTTCTCTACTCTCTTTTCCCTGGTATGGAAATAATGCAAGTACAAAGGAGAAGACACTCTCTATGGATCTACCTTAGACCTGTGGCATGTTAGGTTGTTATAGAACATTAACCCCCTCTTTTATACTCTCTAATTTCCCACTCCCAGTTGTTTTGTTATGCTATGGAACAAAATACAATAACATAGAATGGAATCCCTTCTCCTCCTAGTGGCCTGGTATTTAACATAGCCCGATAGGCATCTAAGGGTAGGTTTTTTGCTTCCTCAAACCTCAATTGTGGTAGGGTTTTGAGCCTTCTAGAATATTATTGAAATTCCTCATGTGGATAGCCCCATATGCATGATTAATTGGGGATGATGTGTCATCCTCTCATACCATGGTGGTCAACATGATAGGTCAACTTGCAGGAGGCATAACTTTTCCATACAAAGTATGATTGATGTGCACTATGAACTATTAGAAAGGTCTCATAGTGTAGAACATCGTCAAGGTGGTGTGTGCATGTTTCAGACACCATAACCCCCAAAAAAATATTTAATGCCTCAAAATGGATTCTGAAGGTTCCAAACCCCAATTTTTCAAACTATGACTTGCCACTAAAATGACCCTACAAGTTGATTCCTCCAAATTTTTCCACTCTGAAAACATAGAGATAGATGAAAAATAATTTAATGATCCAATATGGCTTAATTAAATATCCTATGGATGTGAGGGATGAGGATAGGCCATCCAATTTTTAATATTTCCACTTGATAGCCTTCGATTTCCTTGGCTTTCCCTTTTATGAGCCTCTTAACTCCAAATTATATGTATTCTATAGAAAATAATTATTCCTCAATAGAAGGGGTTTGAGTGTTGTCCATGATATCAGGGGATTCGTAAAGAATTTTAAGGTAGGAATTTCAATCCCTCAAGGAAATCATATTGTTTTCTTTAGTTTTAAGAGTCAAAATTTGCCTCCATAATTTCTTAGGATCCAACTTAGATAGGTGAAAAATCCTCTCTTAATTTCTATTTATATAGTACTTGTTTTCCTTTTAATTGGGCTTTGTATCTATTTATCTTGTAAAATTTTAAGGACACATTAAAAGCATCCCCATTTGGTAGATTTTGTTGCATTGGTGAGAAACATCCCATTTGTTAATATAGGTTGTGATATAAACAATATACAATGGTTAGTTGTGGGATATGCAAAAGATAACTATTGAAATAAAAACAAAGAAAACAGACATGCATATGATTTAAACTACAAGAAAACAATTCAAATAAATAGATGGATGGAAACAATAATACTCATATATTGGTCCAATGGATAGGCATGAACATGAGTAACAACACTTGGGGAGAATGTTTGGATAGAAATGAGCTCTAGCACTCTCCTTGGGATGGGTCCTTATGCTTCTTGAAATTCCTCTCTCTAACAAATGGTGAATGAAGAAGTCTTTTTTCTTTGAGGAAAGTACTCAAAAAAGAAAGAGGGTAATTAAAAATATAGATGAGAGAGAAATATGAGTCATCTCCAATTTCCTACCTACAACATAAGTTTGCAATTCACCTCTTCTACTGCTACCCCATGGATTTTATTTATAGGGAAAATCTAAGCTCCATGAAGAACTAGTTTCAATGTGAAAGATCTTCATTCAAAATGGAGATCCCAATGCTTGGAATGAAAAAATTTATCTTTTACATTAACCTAAAGATAATTTATCTAGGACTACCTTCTTAAATGGATCGAAGAGGACGAAATCGCTCATGTGAGCAGACTTGCATAGATTTTTAAGAGAAATCCATGTAAGTCACGCAAGTGTCAATGAAGGAAGATCTTTCAAGAGTATGAAAACCCACTTTATAATTTTTTTCCATGTTCTCTTTTGAGGTGATTTAAAGTATCCATGAGGTAACATTATTATGTTGTATTCTTACCATATAGACAAAATACATCATTGTTTTTGTCCCACGTGCTTGTAACCTATAAAAGATTGCTTAAAAAGAGATTTGAATAAGAATAAAGGACTTCCCATGGAGAAGTGATGAAACCCAATTGAAAATAACCAAACATACATGTGCAAATGATCTCTTATACAAACAAGGTGGGCATTCCCATGCTCATGAAATTACCAAAACAAATTACAATAGAAGACACGTGTGATTTGGGTTCATATCTGAACATGATGAACCATATAAAATATAGTAAATAATGTTGTAATTGGAGAGTCTATGATGTATAAATATACATCTCCCTTAAGGGAATTGGTAACCATATAGGATTGCTCATGTGAAGGGGGCCTAAAACCCACGAGGAGAAATGTGAAAAGTTCTCTTGATAAAAGGCATTGATATCCATGCAATCCTAGAGGTACTCAACTAGAAATGGAAGTTGTAACTATCACAATGTACAACCCATCATGATGTGGTAATCATATTATGTCTAACATAGGGGGGCTAAGTGAATTAGAGATAAATGATGACTCTATATGTCCAGTCTTGTGTTCTCCATTGAATCGGAATGGGAATTGGGATACAACAACATTCCTAGAAAACATGTGTTGGTGTCAACATAAATAAAGAAGTGACAATAAGGGGCAAGAATCCCCTTGAAATAAATTGAGGATGAACCATGTACCAAACTATAGTGTGGGAGGATTTTGACAATTATGGATGAGGTATCCAATGTGGATGAGACTCAAGACTTCCCATTGGATGGAGAATAAATGATGGCTAATGATGGTGGAAGTCAAAAAACAACTAGACATAATATGGTATAATGTTAGAAGGATAATTATATAAGGTAAGTGTATGTCGAACTACGACTGTGGGTAAATGGGAGAAAATGGATAAGTATTTAATGAAGGAAACTCTAAGAATCACTACTGGGATACATGGGGATATATATCCAGCTAAAATCATTTCAAGCATGGGTTACTCAGTGAAAACACTTTGAACAAAGGAAACAAGTAGTGTCATTGGGTTTGAAAGAGATTCCATCGGATGGGATGGTACAAGTGTTTATGTTTCCCTCCTAAAAAAATGTTTTTTGAATTATTAGTGAATAAGATAATATATCAAAATGATATGTTACAGACAAGGAAATAGATGCCTCAAACATGAGACCAAACAACTCTACCATGTGTGGCAAGAGTAATGAAAGAAAGCAGGGAGGGGGACCTTCAGTGGGTATACTTGGAGTTTGAATGAATGATGAATTGGAATGAAAATGGTCTACTTATCATGGTGGTGACAAGAGGCCAATAAAAACGAGGTAAATAATTTAGCATAACCAACCATTAAAAATGTAAACCATTGAGAGTTTGAGGATATAAACCAACATTATAGGAGAAAGAGGTATACCATCTCGTTATTTGAGATGTAAACTATGAGGAATCTCGGTTGAGGGAAAATAACAACATGGGTGTTGATAATTCAATGGGGTGCTAAAACCAAGGCAACCCATGAGGGTGGAGTGCCACTAGTCAGAAGTAACTGAATGAATGTGGAATTGGGAAAAGTTTCCTATTGAGTCAAAAAAGAAACTATAAAGGAATATTAATGGGGGGGGCACTAGGAAATTTGATATACATAGAGGGTGTATCTACATGTCATTTTGAAGAAGTATACCAAAAGGGATGGGGATAAGGGCCCTGATGCATGCAGTGAGGAGAAAAAATGGCTTCTCGAGTAATACCTACACACATAAAACCAAATACCCAATGTGAAAGTACTCATGATGAGAAATCCAATAGTGAAAACAATGTAAAAATGAAGCTAATGAGATCACATACCTATTTGTTTATCTTTGGCAGGGAAGATGGCCCAAATATGAGAGTTTTGGTGGAGATGAATAGAGCATATGTTGTTAGAGTTGGAAACAAAGATTCCAATGGCAAAAACAACATGAAAAAACAAACATTTTTATCTCTTGCATGAACCTTAGGAAGTTTTTGAATATGCCATATAAAAGGTGGTGGGGCCCATAAGGACAAATCATTTGTACTTTTCTAAGTTGTTGCTAAGCCTCTAGAGCCCACGTGATTACCAATCTTGTTGCACATGCACCAATCATCCAATTCTAATTATGTGAGAGATGGGTAAGAGGTATTGACCTCACATTTAGCTTCAACCATTTAATTTTGGGAATGGAGGATGATTGGGCCTAGACCGAGTTTAGACATTTTGACATCAACAAGGAAAAAATGTCATGAAACTCTTGGAAGAAATATTTATATGCAACCACTTCCTCCAGGGAACATGCTTCTTTGAGGAGAATGTCTTCCTTGACAACTAATGTTACTAAAATGTCCACTTTGATAGTGGGATAAATATTTTCCATATTTTAACATACCTGGACTAGTATTTGGGTCACGGTACAACCAATTCAACCTCTATTATATACTGAATTTTCATAATTTATTTTAATGTCTCTCATTATTTCTTTGATACCATAATTAATTATTCCCAATAGAGCTTTGAAACCATTCTATAACAAGACTAGACCTCTATATAGGCTTTGATACCACATTGTAACCATATACCCTACATATGAAAGACTTATAGTCCTAACAACATATAATTCCATGCATAACTTACAATAAAATTCATAATTATAAGCATTCATGACATAACATAATTAAGAACATATAAGTACACAATAATCGACATAAAAGAACATAAGATAAAAAAACATTTATCTTTAATGAAAACATCGACCAATTGCAAACCTGAGACGTTCCACCCAGCGATAGACATTGTTGTTCTATCTCTCTCAATAGTAGGTCACCCTCAAGTTGGGGCTATGGCTCCACTAGGGAAAAGGATACCTAAGCCAACTAAGGTCTCATAGTCAACACAAGCAATGGCTAGGCCAAGGTACTATTGAGCACTCAACACACCCTAAAAATCCTATGTCAAATTTTACTTTTTGGGTACCACTTGATATTTTGCACTATCTAATTCGACTTCATTGTGAAAACATTTGCCTTTGCTTATCATCGTGACTCTCATTAAGTCTTTCAAAGTTTTATTGAGTCTATTAAAACTAACGACTTAAAAGGCCTAACATTTAAATAAAGAATCAACAGTCAAAAAAATTCACCTGATGTGCCCAAATTCAACATCAGAAGGGTTTAAAAGATGAAGGAAAATCACTCAAAAACCCACATTCGCCAAGCACCGATCTTCATCGACATCGGTAAAAGGAAGTTTTCTTTCGCGACTAGCATCACACAAGGATATCGTCGACCATCGATCCCCTTTGGTGTCGGTAAAAGGTGAAATGAGTAAATGTTAACGAAGAAAGAAATGATATCACTGATGGTCGATACCCGACGCACTTAGTGAAACAGAGAAGACCAAACCACAAAAAATGTTTGGACCACGCTACAAGTTTTCTCCGATCGCTGACTCCCGAACCATTTTTACATCGAGAGTTTTGAGGACACTAACCCAAAGGAAAAAACACGATTTTTTTATCCCTGATTTTCGATCCCCGACACCTTTTTGGCATCAACGATCCCAAGCTTAGTTTAGGAAAGCACAATTGGAGGAAGGTCCCAACTCCGAATAATACTCGAGAGTTAAGTCACCATTTTTAACTTCCATGTGTCCCAAGCCAGTCTCACCATGTCAGTATCATACAATGAAATCGATCGGCGTCAGAGGTTTTTCAAATGGATTGTTTGAATTTATCGATAGAACACATCACCCTCCACGCCTTTGCCATCAACCCACAATGAATTAAATTGCAAGATTCAGAGTTAACTTGGAGAGAAAAGGGTTTGTTTGAAGGGCGGGAAAAAGGAGGGGGGGATATGAAGTGGATCCGAGGCTTGAAAATACGTTCTAAATCAGACAGAAAAAGATATGGATGAAGAACACAAAAATTACATACACAAAGAAAATAAACGATACATCCAACTGCTACAATCTGAATCTATTCTTCAAAGTTTTAGGACTTTTACATTAGGTTTCGATCGAGCTCAAATTACATACAACAGAAACTGTCTACACTATTTTTCCAACCAACCCGGTTTACATAAAAAATCTTCAAAAAACTGTCCAGATTGGTGCCACGTCTGAGAATATAAAATAGAGTTAGTTAATCTTGTCTCTTCTACGCGCTGGCAAGATCCACACGAGCTTTCTCCCCGGCTGCTTCACTCTCTCTAAGATGTTTCATATTATTTTCTTTAGACACCTTTTGTTCTTCGTGCAGCTGCACGATTGTATCTTGCACTTCCCAGAGCTATGTCTTAAGCCATGTCACGTTCCCTTCACGACCCTATGATACTGAAACCTTAAGGGTCTTTGCCGCCAACTGTCATCTTAATTCTCTATTTTCTTGGTAGAGTTCGTCGATGGCGAGTTGGGCCTATTTTAGTTGTTGAGTCGGCTCTCGAACGTTAGCGTCCGTAGAATATGTCCTCCTTGTTCCACTCTCTCTTCCCCGACTTGAGATTGCAACAGGTTCTGGCCAAATAGCATGCATAAGTAATTCCTTGGCAGTCAATCTTGCACATGGATCGCTTGGGATTTGGGTTTCCCCAACTTCCTTATTCTTCCTTTTCCTTCCCCTTTTCCGGGGTATCTGTTGTTGGGGAGGCATGTCTTCCAATGTCCTTCCATCTAGCACAACTTATTCCACTTCAACCTTTGTACAATGCAATATTTGTTGGTTGTGGAGCCTGATTATCTTCCTGATTCATAGGTCCTTGCTTTCAGCCGTGTTTATACCCCATGAAGTATTTACACCCCAGAAGTATGTACACTCTTCCACGCGGG
>JZKD02S2104098.1:412089-423566 GCA_000966675.3 Picea glauca
CTATCTTTGAAACAAAAGACTTCCCTGGGTTGATAATTTATGTTTCACTTGGTTGTTTGAAATTAATTAAGCAATTATAGTGACCAACAGATATCTCATGCTTATACTTTATAAATGTATTTTACCTAGTGTTACTCTATACACAGTCTCTAAAGGATTTCATTTTTTTCTTATTCCAGGAAATATGCCTACGAGTATTGGACAAGAATAGCTCGGGAGCCTCATCGAGAAATTCAAAAAAATGGGCCAAGTGAGAGAGGAAATGGATCAAAATCAACAAGGAAATGAAAGACGCTAGACTCCCTGAGTTTGGCACACCTGAAAACCTTTTCGACCTGTGTGACATAGTCAAATCGCATATCGAGCAAGACTCAGCATGAGTCGAAGAACTAACAAAAGTGACAGATTCAGCACTAGGTCAGGTGCGACAGTTTATGGAACACCCAATCAAATCTCGGGCTATGTTGCAACAGTTAAGTCCCAGTCTAGTCAAGTATTGGGAACATGTGGTAGATATAAGGGAGATTTACATGGCCTAGATGGAACAACATAGATTTCCATACACCAACACCTACGAGGAGTTGTCCATCAAGTGGTAGGAGTACGAGAAGAGTCACCCTTTTAAAGTGATATCTTGCGATGACTCTTAGACAAACTAATAGGAGAGAATGCCACATGGTGAATTTGTTTTACTCATCTGAACTTTAGCCTTTATTTTTAGTTAATTATATGTTATAAATAGGAAAATCGACCGATTAGTTAAGGGATCGATGGTTGTTGCAAGAAACTCTCATTTTTGGTTTTGTTAAGAATTATTTTGGAGCTGCCTTTAATTGAGAAGTCCTTCTAGAACAGAGACAAGTTTAAGTTTTCATCAAATGCATGTATGATTGGACGTGGAGAAGAACTATTTCCTATATCATCTCGTGAATGGATGTAGTAACGAGTAAGAGCTATTAAATCTATTGATAAGTTACATGATGCAATGTTTTATAGTTCTTTCTTTAATGATGAAAATGAATCATAGTTTTATTATGTGATGGATGATTAGAGTTAAGTGAATTATTTTACTTTCCGTCATTTATCACATGCGTGTTTTCTTTTGATAAGTTGTAGTCAGTAATTGGAATATTCACATGGTTAACGTATTAGTACTAGGACTTTGGTTGATGATCATTGCCTGCATGCTCGAGTAAAGGGTTATCCCTAGATTAGCCTCTTCTCCATTAGTTTATTTTGTTCTCACGTGGTTACCTAGTTGGCCTATACCAAATTTATCTTATATCAGTCTTACCTAAGAGAAAAACACAAAAAGAGAATGACTAAACTGAAGGAGAGAAACCTTCACAAGAAAACATAAATCCCATCGATTATTTCAACTGGATCGCAAGATCTTGAGAACCATTCCACTATTAAATGCTACAGAGTCTAATTGGGCCTTGGTGGCGGGTTTGGTTCATGTTGTTGAGTTAAAGTTATTTAGGACCCATCAATAGGTACCAAACTCTATTATCAATTCCAAACTACATCCTCGCATTCCCCATTAGTCTACACAACACAAGGAAGTTTACCCCCTTCTCTACTCCACATTCCCTTCCAAGGATACAACACAAATCATCCAAGAATTCTTAGATCTATGTAGCTCCAAGAACTTCAACTTATATATTGGAGTCTAATGGAGCTCTCCAAGCCTCACACCCAAGAAAACCTATCTCAAACAATTCTCCCTCCATGGTTCCAACTTTTCCCAAGAAAACCCAAGGATAATTATTCACCCAAATCCACCTAGGATTCTCAGGGCTCACAAGGTGGAAAGGTCTCAATGGCTCACTAGCTCACACCCAAAACCTAAAGCAAGAAACAATGATAGAATCATTGATTAGAATTATGGATTCCTCACTAATAACAAAATTTTTATATGCATGTTCTCTTTTTTACAAGTGGAAAATAAGGAACTACTTCCCCCACCACTTAGGAACTCATCCCCCAACTTGAGAACTTAGGATAAAATTACATGAATTATGAATTAGGAATTAGGAATATAATATTATATTCCTTTTCTTAGCCCCCTTGTATTAAGCCTCTTTCCTTAATCCCTGATCCCCCTTTCCCTCTCGTGGATTCCTATCCCTCCATACTCTTTTGTCTGACATGGTTTTCAATCATGATGTATTTTATTAATATATGAGGGTGTTTACAATGTACAATGTTACGCTCACTGACCTTTCTTCATATAGGATTTTCGTCCTAATATCACATAGGCACTCCAACCAAAGACATATATACATAGGCACTCCAACCCAAAACATCGTGGCTCACTAGCCTATAAAAACATATGTACATAAACACATTTACAAATTGGGGATCAACCTAGGGGTATTATAATATATTTATCTCTTTAAAAGCGACCAAGGTTGGGATCGGGTTTTTAAACCAATCAACATGTCCATGGTGAATGAAGTCTTTTTTTTCAACTACACATATCTCTAAGGATGGTGTAGGTTGAAATGCCTCCTAGGGGAGGAAGAAATAACAATGATGCATCATATCCCATGGGTAGTCAGGTGTTGTCATTTCCTATATAACATCCTCATATCAATGAAAGACATGAGAAGAGGAGGCAATGGACTTATGAGAGGCATGTGTTTGTTGGATTAGCTTTATGGTTTCATATATGTCACATGTGTGTGACACACTACTAGGTACTGAGGGGCCTACTAATGTTGAGACTGTGAAAACAAAGTGGGACTTTGTCCTAGGGGAACATTCATCCCTTCCTAGGGATGGAGGGAACGTGTCGATAACTAAGGGAAATAATTGGTTTCCATGGGATATAGGCCAAACAAAAGTGGAAATGTAACAAATTTGCACACATGAATGTCTGTCATGAGATTATGGAGGAAGGGGAATTTCCTATCTAGGATACTTTGAGAAATTATCTAGGGTAAAAAGTGGGACCTTCTCTTGATGCGGTGAGGGAGGTGATACTAAGGTGTGGTTTGCGACACTATTTTTTCCCATTTTCAGGATTCACTTGTGAAGACGCCTTATATTGTCCATGCAATGGATTGAGTACTTGAGGATTGTAGGGAAGATATAGGTGAAATGGTAAAACTACCCCCAAAATCTTCATGGGTTACTATTTCATGATCCCATTGATGTGGACACATAATAAATAGTGGTGGAACTAATTTCATTGACTGCTAGATGATGTGGCATTGATTGAAGAGGGGTATCGATTTTCACTCGAACAATTATCTAACAAACTACAACCAATGTGGTCTAGAACTAAGTCAAGTTTAGACAATGGTGAGTGTAATGTCCATATTCTCAACATATGGCACAAGGATGGTTTGTACATAAATTATTGTTGCACACTTGGGTAGGTTCCTTTGCGAGGGATAGGGAAGTACCTCTAGTAGAAAGGGTGGGAAACGATGGTGCTACTCTAGGAAGATTAATAAGGTTCCTTAATTTTGGAAGTATAGAGCATAGGTTCATTGTGTGACCTGGAGCATCATAGAGAGAATGGGGTGGAGGGACACAAGGAGTGGCTTCATTTTTTCCCCCTATTTTCTTTTCTTTTTCCCCAACTATTTCCCTAGTCCTACTCTTAATAAAATTAACAGTGGTTTCCACAAGGTGTAGAACTATGTGGGACAATGATTTAGGGTCTGATGTAATGGTTGGAGGTGAAAGGTACCACACAGGTATTCATAAGGTAATGCCTGGGAGGGTTAGTGTGGCCATCACTAGATGTCCCACAACTCTGGATGGTGGAAAGAAGAAGGGGATGTGATTGATCAGATTGGTAACCTCCTTAGCATAAGGTGGCTAGTCACACGTGACAATGATCCTGACATAGATGGGGTGGTAAATGACTCTGTCTTGACTAAAATAAACATGCATACTTGAGTTAATCCACCAATGGAACTTGGGGTGGTTTTCCATGATGGCTACCAAGAAACATAGAATATTTGAAGATCCCAAGGTTTGTTTCCATGAATGATGGGAAATCTTGACTTACCCCTATGAGGGGAAGAATGATGTCAATATTAGAGGTTGATATAGGTTTGTAGTGTATGAGTTGGTTAATGGCGATGACCTTCCCATTGTGAGGGAATATAATCATGTGAAACACTAATGAAGTGACAACCTTCATAACATACATATAGCTATGTCCAAGGAGGACATTGTATACTAAGAGTGCATCTATGACTTAAATGTTTATTAAGACAATTTTTCTTGCTAATTTGATGGGTAAAGTGTGGTAAATCCCTTCAGGTTGGGATGGATAGCCATCATAGGCCCGAAGGGTGATGACATACTAGCTAAGCTTAGGGGAACCTAACTTCTTCCACGTATCTTTAGACATGGTTCAAGTATATGCTCCCTCATCTATAATGCATTGGTGGATGGTAATTTTTCTAATTATGACATGGATTTGGAAAGAAACTAGAGAGGGGATCATGGGATCAATTTATCCAAATAAAATGTGATGAGCTTGGAATTAGAAGGGTTAACTAAAACCAATGTTGAAATCAATGATTTCCTTTACGAATTACATGTCTGCATGACCTCCAATTTTGACATGGCCATAGGGGATTGCACTGTATCATAAAAAATGTTGTAATTTTGAACATTACTTGAATGAGGGTTGTGAGAAGCACACCTTAGAGTTTCCTTTGGTACACATGGTGTAGGGTTTCTACTAGTTCATGGAATCATCAAGGGAGCACTAGTTGGAAATTGGATAGCTTATGAATTGGTCAGAGGTAAGTCGGGAGGCATACCATATTGGTGATTGTAGGTTTGGAGATGAATATGGTTTGAGATGGACTGAATCATTTATAATACTATTGGATGAGAATCATAGATGAAACATCATAATATGGTTGGCTAGGTCTTCATCCAGTTTTCCCTCAAATTTTGGTATATCTAAGGGAATTTTGGTTGGCATGGGTGACCAATATGAGTCATGTAAAATGGGGAAGTTTGTTAGCTTGGTTGAATCTACGATTTAAAAGAATCCATATATAGAATATTGGTGGTCATATTTGGGGGTGTTGGTGGTGGGAGTGGAAAAGGAGGTGGTGGGACACCTGTAATTGAACTTGACTTGTCAGAACTATCTCTTGATGAGGATGAGCTTCCTAAAGGGAACCTAGGGGGAGATGATCTCTACAAGGATGACTCGAGAAGAGTTAACCCTAACAGTGTTTCACCCAAATATGTGTGTTGTAGGAATGTTTTAACTGGTGAAATAGAAAGACCAATAATTCCTCCTAACATTGGGGTAAGGCCCTACAAATGTTGATAATTTTGAGGTGACTAAGGGTCCTTAGCGGTTTCTAGCTAAGAAGATGGGGTGTGAAACTCAAATTGATGGTCGTTAAACCATGATTTTTAAAATATCGCCTAATCAAATAAAATATGTGAACAAATGAAATAATTGAGCTAATGGTGCAACAATTTTAATGTATTCCACTTTAAATCGCAATATGTGTTTAAATGTAGGGGGTTTTTTTGACATGAGGGTGAAAAAAAGAAAAAACATGTGTCCTATGAGACCTAATGTCCTTCCTCTCAAATAACATTGGGCCTTCCAAAATCTATCAACAAATGGGGTTTGAATCCATGGAAGACTTCTAGTGAAGGTGTGAATGAGTCAGTTATAATGAGGGGCATTTGGGGCATGTCCCAATGGAACTAGCAACATTTCCCAATGACCAACATTATCTGTCTCGGGTGCAAATGCACCCCAAAAATTCCACTTGTATATAAATCCTAATGTTTGGACACTAGGTTACCTTCCTCAAGCATGGGAAACATACTCTTATCCTTGATCAATCACAATTCATAGTCAAACAAGATATGGGAGGCTCAAGGAGACTAGTAGAAATAACTGAACCTAAGCATATGACCCTTCATGGATATCTCCTTTCCTTGGATTTTTCACACTTGATAAAAAAGGATTTTGAAAGATCCGTTGGAAAAATGCTATGTTTTGAATGAGAAGTTATTATGGGGAGTTGTTTGGATTTCTATCCCCACAATCCTAGCCAAAACTATTAATTCTTTTGTGACCTCACAAAAGAGGAATTGAATGTGTTAGTTAGTTGATTTTCTTTTAGGAGTCTAAAATGGCATCATGAACTAGTTGTTTTGATTAAGGTGTGATGAAGGAGGTATTTCAGACTTGTTTACTCTTTCTGGTTCACCAAGATCACTTTTGGATTCAAGGTGAAGAGAATACTCTAAAAAGAAGACTCTTTAAGTATTTTGTGTGTGTGCTTCACATGAAGAAATCACAACGTTTTGATACACGAGTCTTGAAAATAAAATTGTAGTACTTAAATAAGTTTGATCAACAGTACAACATATGGACATTGAGGGGTTCTTTACTCTACCTACTTGATTTCTAGATGATGTAAAGTGTTTCAAAAATTAATAATACTCTCATTTATGATTGCAAAAAACTTTAAAGAAATTGTAAAAGATAAAGATGTGAACCTGTATGGGTTCTTACTCCACCTAATTAACTTTTATGTGATGATAAATTTTGCAAGTAACCATGCCACAAAAGCTAAAATATGTGTGAAGGGAGGTATTTCACCTACTCTTCTTAGTTTAGTTTTCCAATATCATTTTTTGGTGCAAGGAAAAGAGCATACTAGAGGTAAGGAGGCTTTTAGGTCCCTTGTGTGTGGTAAGTGAAAGACAAGGCAACAAAATGATTAGAATCTAATCTAAACATCCATGTGCTATAGAAAGTAAAAATCCATCCACATGAAAAGAGAAATGAAATATGATTTCTCCTCCTACCAACTAGGTTAGTTAATTACTAATGAAAGAATAGAAAAAAGACCAGATATTTTAAGCCTATAATTTATGAAAAAATAAGGTTTTCTACCTATGTCTAATGTTGAACCTAATTAATTCTAAAAAAGAGGTAGTAAAAAAACTTGTGTGGGTCTCTTCAGAGACATTCACATAGTTTTCATGGTAGTTGAGTGTGACAAACCATGTAGCTTCCATGGAAAATCGACCCACATCCACAGGACTAGCGTGAAACTGACTGAAAAAGTCACACAAGTCATTGAACTCACATGAAAGAAAATTCCAGAAACAAAAAGCACATAGGGTGGTTTCCAATTGGATAGACACATTGGTTATGCTTCTTGCAAGGAACTAAATGTTGTAGAATCGATGAAAACAACCCGAGAAGAGAGAATTAGTGATCTAAACCCAAGTGGAGTCACCATTATGTTTGGTATATTTTGTTGCATTGGTGAGAAAAATCCCCTTTGTTAATCTAGGTTGTGAGATAAAAAGTAAACAATGGTTAGTTGTGGGACAAACACAAGAGTAATACTGCAATAAAATTAAAAAAAGCATGCATAAGATTTAAACTACAAACAACAACACTCATATATTGGTCCAATGGATAGGCATGAACATGAGTAACATCACATGGGAATAATACTTGGATGGAAATGAGCTATGGCACTCTCCTTGGGATGGGTCCTTTTGCTTCTTCAAATTCCTCTCTCTAACAAATGGTGAATGAAGAAGTCTTGTTTCTTTGAGGAAAGAACCCAAACAAGCATGAGGGTTATGAACAATAAAGATGAGAGAGAAATATGGGTGATCTCCAATCTCATTCCTACAACATAATATTTCCATTCTTCTGTTATTTCAAATGTTACCTCATGGATTTCATTTATTGAGAGATTTTGAGCTCCATGAAGAACTAGTTCCAATTTGAAAGCTCTTCATTAAAAACAAAGATCCAATGCCTGAAAGGGACTTTGGGAGGCCAAATTACTCTTCATAAATGGGATGGGAGCTCAAATTTTTCATGTACATCAACCTAGAGCTAATTTAGCTAGGAATATATTTTTAAATGCGTTGAAGAGGATGAACTCGCTCATGTGAGCATATTTGTGTGACTTTCGAAGGGAAAGACACACAAGTGTCAGTGAAGGAAGACTATGCAAGAGTATGAAAACCCACTTTATAATCTTTTTTGTGCTCTTTTGAGGTGATTTAAAGTAACCATGAGGTAGCCTTATTATGTTGTATTCTTTCTAACTGATGATTCCATTACACAATCACTTGAATGATTTTTGTGAGAGAAATTAAGGTGATAATAATCTCTAATGGATTTTCTAGCTTTCTTACACTCTTTATCATACGAAGGATCAATCATTCTACTTTCCCTTTTACACAACACCTTGATAGAGAAATTGGTAATGGAGTATAGAGGTTTGTCATAGGATTATTATAAAGGTCTTCAATGTTGTCTTTATTTTATTGGAGAATTGATTCATTATTTAAATCCTTTAAAAAATGATCATCTTTATTTTTGTTGAAGATCAAGTGCTTTTGGTTATAAAAATTATCTTCAATGGGTATTTTGTGCATGGAAAAGTTTAGAGTTAGGGTTTAAGGTCTATGATTATAGTCGAGCTCATGTTCATTTAAGATATCGAATTTATTATTTGGTTGTATACATGGATATAAAAAAACACATAATCTATGAAACTGCTATCAAGCCCATGAATATAAGTCATTCAGTTGGATTTTGACCACTTCATTCACTATTAAATTTGAATGTTTTTGCGATGAAGTAGAGACAAAATTTCTTCGGCATATGGTCTTTTTTGCGACCAACATAAAAAAAAAATCGCCAGAATCCATTCGTCGGTCTAGTAGACACACATGGATCTCCATCGGTCTAGTGACTGGGAAAAGAAGCCTATTCACAATAGGGAAAATTTTGGCTAGCGACGAATGTTAGTCGGTCGAACGACTAATATTAGTCGCACGAGTGACCAAGACAACCCTGGCAAACTTAGTCAATAGTCAGTAGAACGAAAAATATTAGTCGCTAGAGCGACCAAACCTGAAGTTAAAAAGGTCAAATGAAGGAGGATCATTTAGTCGCTAGAGCGACCAAGTGACCTAGTTTGCGACCAAATGGCAATACAAGCGACTAACATGTTGGTTGCTCTAGAGACTAATATTTTAGTTTCTAGAGAGACCAATGTTGGTGTTTGCGACCAAATGGAAATGCAAGCGACAAACATGTTCGCCGCTAGAGAAACCAAGGTTGGGGTTTTAAAAAAAAAAAAATATGCCATTCACATAGGAATAGAGCAGAGCAACAGTTGTAGCACACCATGGGTTGATTTAGCTATTTGTTTTTGATGAATTATGAATAATATAACTATATGTCACATGGTACATGTTCATTATCCATCCTGAAGAAAATGTAGCATCAAAACCATGTATTGAAGACTCATCACATGCTTTAGAACATGTGCCAACACTAGTAGCTGAAGAATCCATGGATGCTACAGAGCCTATATCAACTATTKCATAAGAAGTAGAAGAGTGTGAAGAAGGAGTAGGAGGATATCTCCTCAATATATTAGGAACTAGAATCAAATATTTCTAGGGCTGCAAAGGAAAAATACCTTAGCCCAAGCTAAGGAGCCATTTTATATTCTAAATTCCCCATAGCAAGAAGATCCTGCAACCCTGTTAGGGGTTCCAATTGTAAAAGGAAATGAAGAAATCAACAACCTTGTTGATGAAAAGACACTTGTGATACATGAAGAGAGTAGCTATGTTATTGATCATATTCCAAAGAGGATAAGGAGATATGGTTCGAATAGGCTGCAAAAGAGGATTCTAACACACATTGTGGCCACAAATTCAGTTAAAGTTTTGAAGAGACAGTTGTTGATTGCTCAAGGTGAAGTAGCAATGGAAGCAATAAGAAGAATCAAAAGGTGAATTTTTTTTTTTTTTCATTGAGCATAACAAAGTAATCACTTAGTTGGAAAATAAATTTTATTTAACCTCAATAGATTTTAATGAAAATTTAGAATTCCTCGGTAATGAAAATACCAAGATAAAAATTGAGTTGGTAAAACAAATGAAAGAAACTACAAAAAAGGATTAGGAAATTGCAAGATTAACATATGTATGTGAGGAGATTATTGAACAAGCTTACAAAATGTTGGCACATAGACCACTTGCTAGGGTCTATTCTTTATACTTAAAAGATCAATGGTACAAATTTAACACTGAATGATACATATCTCTTATGAAGACAGATTTCCAAAACCCTTGGAAATTTTGTGAATTGTATTTTGATATCACCCCTAAAAGGAGAAATATCCTTTGCAAACATTACCTACAGAACTAGGCATTGCAACAAATATTGAGGTCACCAAACCCCTATGTTGGGGGTGTGTAAATATGAGCATTTAAGTATGGGTTCCAGAATGTAACTATGAGGTTCACAACTACAAAATAACATGATCCTAAAGAGATTATAGTAGAATTGAAGATAATATTAGAAGGGGGCAGACCAAGTAAGGTATGGAAAAATCATATTCACCTAATAGTAGATCCATATGCCTACCCAATTCTGGAGAGAATACACTTGGAAGTTGCAAAAAACTCATCAACACCTCCATAAATGAGGTACTGAGGAATATAGATTCGAGGTGACAAACACTAACATAGAAGCTATGGTAAAGAGAGACACACTCACTACTAGGACACAAGACAAATCTCCATAGAGTTGATTCATATATTGAAGGTCTCAGGGTGAACATATCCTAGTGGATAGGGTTGAAGTTCAAGTCCCCCTCCTACTATACCCCACTCCATACTTCAGGTAGTCAGGAGAACCTGACATTGATATTCTAAAGGCAAGAACAAATGCCAATGTTACATGAGGATATTGTATGTATGGGAGGTATTGAATGCGTTTAGGTGAACTACAACCAAAAGCAATAGCTACAACTTTCTATGTAAAGTATGATAAAATATGGTTTACTTTTAGGGTAATATTTTAGGAGGTAAATTTAGGGAATATTGTGTATATAGGGTGTGTTTGTTGTGAATAAATTTACATAGATAACAATTGTGAAATAGAGGTGGTTTATGAAATATTATTTTTATCTAAAATTTTGATAGTTTAGAATTTAGTTTTGAGGTGCAAGTCTTCAAATTGAGACGATAATATTTTTCCTTTCTTTGATACTAACATTTTTTAGAGATGCTTATGTGTTTTGTGGATTACGGATGCTCACCATTCTTGTCTTTGCGATCCCTTGGTTCATGAGGCATTTCCCTCATAAAAAGAATTATCAATATGGACATCATCCTTGAGGTGAAAGTCCTTGAATTGATTTCATAGCATTCTCCCAAATTCACACAAGTCCTTGTGTGATAAATAACATACTTGCAAACAAAAGAGAGGTCCAATTTACATATCAAACACCAAGTATCAACATTTCAGGAGTATCCAAATTTGGGTCCCTACCATTATGCTTCTAGCTATAGTTATGGTGATTTCTTGCTTTATTCTCTTGGAAATAGTGATGAAAACTTAAACTTTGTTGCCTCATATGGTAATTTAGTTATATATATATATATATATATATATATATATA
>JZKD02S2104098.1:442339-465729 GCA_000966675.3 Picea glauca
GCCCATTCTCCCTACAATGTTTTTCAACTATTTTTAAAGGTAGTCTTCTTCCATTAAAACCCCTGCATTCACAACAAGGACAATAACATTTCCCATCACCATGAATCACCATGTGTCGCTTTAACATAACAAGCTCTCTTTTCTCGTCTGGAGTTGACATTGTAATTACCTATTACAACAAATCCATTGAAACATTATAAGTACAATATACAAATCTATTCAAATAATTTGGTGTATATTTAGATATTTGTAATGAAAATTATACAACATGTTCAGAAAAAATAAGGGACAACATGAATCCTAAAAGCATGAAACATTAATAACGGGAGGTGGATCACCCCTAACCCTTATTTCCATAGTCATTATCCCTCATAACCCTATATGTAACTACTAACACCTAATGCATATAACCCCTATCACCTATAGACCCTTAAATTATTAACCCCTAATATAACCTTAACTCCCTAGAAACTCTAACCGTTACGACAATTAATCCATAAGCCCTAAAACTTATCGCGTAGTCTAAATATTCAACTTTTTGGAGTTTTTATGGGCATATTTTCTGATGTTTTTTTACTGAAATTTGACCAAAATTTGTTGGAAATCCATATTTGATTGATTGACTCTATATAATTCAAGTGCCCTAAAGGTTTTTCATGGTGTTTAATCTATTTATGCATTCAAAAATGCAATTTAAACAACCAAAAATGGGGATTTCACCAAGATCTATTTCATCGAATTCCGATGAAAAAGTTCAACAAGTTGAATGTTTAGACAATGCCAAAACTTATAGATTTTATAACCCTTAATTTCTAAGACTTATAACCCATAACACCTAATATACATAAATTTCACCCATTTAAGACATGATTCTTAACCTCTATAATCCCTATTCCATAACATTATAACCCATAAGCAATATAATATGTCATGATATCTAACCTATAACATCTAATCCATTTAACTTTCTCACCCTTAATGACTAGTATAACCCTTAAAATAAACATTATAACCATTAATGATATTGATAAATACTAAGCCTTTTCAATTAATCCCTTTGGCCCCTATTGCCCTATATCTATATCTATATATATAGATATAGATATAGATATTCCATAACACCTATAATTTATAACCTCTATCTTTTGTAGTCCATATAGAACCTAAGATTTGTAATCAATTCAATCCCTAACCCCTATAATGTTTAATTTCTTACACATATAAACGTTAACACCTAAATATTATAAGTTATATCACATCTATTCTCTACAAACCATAATACAACACATAACTTTGATAACCTTCTTCATATATACCTTATAATTCATAAACCCCTATAACCCCTTACCCCAAACATTTATCGNTTAATTCTATAATTTGTCATCTCTAACTCATAATACATGAACTTATAAACCATAAACCTTATAACCATTGTAACCCTTATAACCATTGTAACCCTTAAACTTTACTAAACCTAACATTGATCCCTTCCAAGCCATAACAAATAGCCCTTATAACCTTTAATCCTTATAACTCATAAATCCTAACACTTAAAACCCTAACCCCTTTAACCCTTATTGATATTACCCTATTCGTAAAACACTAAATCCATATAATCCATATTCGTAAAACATTAACCCCTTACTACCATGGAATCTAACCCCTCACCCATATAACCCATTACACACATATCACCTAATTATTAACAACTATAACCCATATAAGTCCAAACATGTATACGCTTTATGTCTTTTAACTAATATCACCCCTAACCTCCCTAACCATAACTCATGTAAGAACTTAACCATTAATCTCTGCTCTATAATATTTATAACCCATAACACCTCATCTAGTTTATAATTCATTTAAATTTTAATAGCTATAACCCATTATTTCCAAATACCTATAATGTCTTCATCACTTTAATACTAAAACCCTAGCATATATAACCCCTAAGAATTATCCCCTATAACCCCTAAATATTTGTATGTATTACCATTAACCCTTAACACATATATCTTTTATCCATAATTAGCGCCAATAACCTCTTCCTCTAAACCCTTATAAAGAGTGAAAATAAACCATAAAATAGTTCAATAGCACCAAATTACTAAATCACACAGAAAATTTTTAAGTACTGACCTTCAAAATCTCAACTATGTAGAGTTTAATCAATTCAATGTTTCTCTTCTTGAAAGAGAATTGAAATCAAGATTTCATAAAAAACCAGAACACCATTGCATCAGAACACCTGAATGATTTTCACAACTGTAGAAAATGATTGTCATAACTATAGAAAATTCGTCGTAACTGAGATATATATATGATTGATTTGTCGTAAATGACCGTTTGATTCTCACACGTGCCATTGTTGGTCGCTATAGCGACTAATTGGTGGTTAGTCGCTATAACCTGGAATGTTCATCGCTAGAGCGACCAACATTTGGACCCCGAAAAAAAAAAGTATATTTAATACAAAAAAAGGAAAAAAAAATATGACGAAATTCTAAACCGTCGTAATATTTCGTCGTAATTTGTGCCCAATGTAGTAGTGATTAGACCATTGCAAAATATTAGATCTTGAGAAATAGGGAGCTTGATTAGCTCGATACCAAAAAATTATCAACCAAGTCTTCAAAGTTTTTGTTGTATCTACTAGCTAAAACAAGGTCATCATCTAGTCATATAGGATTAGGATTGGAATCATTGATTAAAATAATAACTTGATTAGTTTTTATTCTAGCATTAAAGTCTCCTAGAAAGAGGATACTTTCTTCATTATCAGACCATAAATATCTTGTTTTAAGCCATTGAAAGGACAATTTTTATCTAGATATTTTTTCTTATAAAAGGTAGAATTAATAAACACAAAATAATGTATTGTTATACAAATATTCTTAACATTAATATCTGAAAACTCTATCCACATGTACTAAGTGAAAAAGGTCTTTCTTGTGAAGCCTAATGTGAGGGACTAACTCTATCCACATGCACTAATTGAAAAGGTCGTTCTTGTTATTCAAGGATCTTTTGTTACACTCGAGGACTAACTCTACAAGTTTACACATTTCCTCTTCAATGGGTTTGATGTCCAATTTACCTTCCAAACTATTCAGGGCCAAATTGTTATTCAACTTTTCTTTTAACACTTTATATTATTCCTCGGATCAAGATTTTCTAGATTATTGATCTTTCCTTCTTAGGTTGATTGTTTTTTTCTTGGCTTTGTTTTTTCAATTCCTATAATTTAATCTCCATTTTCTACAACTTAGTCTCCAACCCTAATATTTTATTGTATATATGTTTCTAAATCTTATTTCCAAAAAAAATATAAACTTATATATTATCTATTTGTTTCGATATATTGAAATATAAAAGTAAAAACATTTTTTATAAATACAATTATAGCAATTTATTTTATTTTTAAAATATTGTACAATATGAAAGACACATGTGTTATCAAAATATATAAAAATATAAATTAATTCTTATGTATTCAAAATTAAAGTTTGTTTGATATTCCATTTTTTTAATTTTTGTGTAAGTTGAAATTTACTATTATAAATTTTATTTAGTTAAATCATTTACTATTTAGTTAATTTTATAATTTTCAAATATATTTA
Organism: Picea glauca; assembly: GCA_000966675.3. NCBI lineage: Eukaryota > Viridiplantae > Streptophyta > Pinopsida > Pinales > Pinaceae > Picea > Picea glauca. The sequence continues at coordinate 445,963 of JZKD02S2104098.1, forward strand.
TTATGTTTAATGATTTTTCCCCAAATTTCGAAAAACAATAAGTTTATAATCTATACATAGGTTGTATTGATTGGAGACACCTTGCTGCTTCTAGATGAGATAAAGACATTGTTCCGTTCAACCTTTCTTCTTCTAGATATGATAAAGACATTGTTCCCTTCAAGAGATTCACTGGTCTAATTCATAATGTTTATTCAACCCACTAGGTGAATGATGAGATAAAGACATTGTTCCCTTCAAGAGTTTCACTGGTCTAATTCATAATGTTTATTCGATCCACTAGGTGAATGCTCAACCATGATTACTTACAAATAAAAGTAAAAGTAAACATTGAGCTCATGTCCACGTCACGATACTTAGAAAAACAATTGAACATCATACTACTACAAGATTCAATTACTCTACATGATTTTTTGAAGTTATATTTAGTTATCAATCATCATTCTCTTAATTTATTGTTTTTAATATTTTTTCCTTTTTAAAATTATTATTAAATTTTTTTCCTTCTTAAAATTATTACAAAATTTTCAAATCTCTATCTATTTATAAATCAAACATGTTCTTAAATTCAAAATCTAAAATCAATAATCAACTTGGTTTGATTTAAGTGGTTAGAAGAATAATTGTTATTCTCTTCACCTAGGTTCAATTCTCACAAGTGACATGTTAAACTCTCTTAACAAGTATATCATTGGAATGACTTGATTCACATATTTATCCCTCGGGTAGAACAGTCGGTGATGGAGTGTATTTTTAAGGCATTATGTTATGTGAAGTCACCGGTTCAAAATCCTCAACTAGTCTTGTGTATCGCATGGTATTCTGTTAGATGAAGTCATTGATTCAAAACCCTCAACTAGCCTTGTATGTCGCATGAGAGTGTTAGCATATCTGAAAATATAATGATATCAATCGAATAACATAACCATATATCACACGAGCATGTACCCAACTAATTATTGATTTCTCCAATCAACAAAAACAAAACAAATATCTACACATACCATATCAGAAGATAAACCTTAACAAAATGATAAAATCTTGGTCGAAAAATAAACATTAACAAAATGATAAGATCTTGGTCGACAAAAATAATGTGTGTAGATGTTGAGGGTGATATTGAAATATATGGTTGAACTCCTTTACACGTCGTAGTAAATATTTTGTTATTTACCATGGAAGGGCGGGTGGTTGTTTTACTCAAACGATTTTTTCCCGATGTGGGTCCTTTGATCATTTTCACAATAACAATGTCTTCAATTTTTATAAAGTTTATGGGGCTTAATAATCTCAAATAGCCCTACCCTTCATTATTAAGTCTCCCACATTTGTAGACAAAAAGAGGTGGCATGATTATTGAAAACTAGGTGGCATGATTAGTGTGGTTTGTGGGGGCATTTGATAGCGCTTGAGTTGGACATTACTTCTTAACCATCATGATCTTTGGAGCTCTCAGTCTTTTCCCATTTTTTATAAGGTTTGTGGGGACTTAATATCTCAAATAGCCCTACCCTTCATTATTAAGTCTCCTACAATTGTAAACCCAAAAAAACGAGGTCGCATGATTATTGATTATTGAAAACTAAGGTGGCATGATTAGTGTGGTTTGTGGGGGCATTTGATAGCACTTGAGTTGGACATTAATTCCTCACCATTATGATCTTTGGAGCTCTCAGTCTTATCCCATTTCAAATATTTATGTAATTATTAATATTAATAATACGAGTAATATTAGTGATGTTTATGTTAATTATACTTATAAATATAGTTATAAGTTAAAACATTTAGTTATATTAATAATGTTTTAATTAAAAATGATGTCCTAAATTTTAGTTATGTAAAGCATGGGTATTGTTTTTTAATTTATTCTTGAATGAAATTATATTGTGATAATGGGATATTAATTACTGTTGAGCATTGCACATAGTAAGAGTTAAGAAATGTGATTTATCGTTCTAAAGGTAGGTAGATGACATTGATTATTAATACGTAAATTATTGTGGATATTTAATTAGATAGTTTGTTACAATAAATTATCTTTGAATGCATTGCAAATACAATGAGACTATGCTCTATTGCATAATGATTGTTTATGATTTTAAGCACATCGTTTTCATTATGAAAAATCATTAAGAAAATTATAGCAAATTGCAATAATGGAAAGAACACATCATTAATATCCAAATATATCTTCGAGAAACATGCAAGGGTGGAAACTCTAGAAAGAAATAAGGTTGTGCCTTGCTAGACATTGTGTTATGTGATAGATTGCTATTGGATGTGTTGTGTGCTTTTTCTTTCTCCAAGTAAGTGTTATATATGACCATTATGTCTCTAGTGAATATATGTCGTGTTCGCTAGCTGTTCAGGTCTTCTACTGATACTACACTTGATGGTATTGTTCTAGGTCTGTTGCCAATGTTTCAACAAAAGAATTGGTATGAAGGAAAGTTTGAGCACATTTTTTTTTGTATGTTTCCTAAATTAGTGTCACAATTTTAATGAACTGAATTGGTTGAAGTTTAATAGGCACATCTCCTAGCCTTTCCATGTATGCGCATCCCATTATTTCCCATGAGATGAAAAACAATGTCATTGTACAATACAAGCGTATTTATCATGGCATAACATTATAAGTAACTGTAAATATATATTTTCTAAATGCTATGGGAACAAAATATATGAATATTTATACATGTTCTTTAGGATGTTCTGATGTTTGTGATGATTGACTCCCAACACTTCCTTCACTTGTCCAACTTTTTCTTTTCCTGACAAAAAACATTTGTGAGTCGAGTGTGTAAAGAAACAAACGTGTGCAACATATTGTATTCTACTTTCACATTTTGATATTGATATTTTTTTTTGTAGACAAAAACAAAGAAGACATATAACATGTCATCGTACCAAGGGTTCCATAACGATTATTGCAATATCTAGTGGAAATATGTTCTTGATTTTTGTTATGTCATGTACTAAGAATCTCTTTATCCTCTTCAGTTATTGTAATTGTTGCATTGCTAACAATATACAAATTCCAATGTACATCAGAAGAATGTATTATTTGGGAACAACATGCAATATCGACCTATGAGACAAGAAGCGAAGGAAATACAGTAAAATACAAAGGTAAAATCATGCACCTTTTTAGTTCCTATTCCATGAGTGTGTTTGTACAAAGTTTCCTTGCACAAGAATCTATTGGAAACCAAAGTTTTTTTCGGAAATTGGATGATAGCATGTATCTGACAATAATGCATAAGTTGTCCAATATATGAAAGGGAATCTAGAAACATGGTCAATGGACATGTGTTGTATATTTTCTGCATTGATTACTTACTTATGGACTATACAAATGAAATCCATGCTAAATTTATTTGATGCATTGGAAAGAGAAAAGGAATTTGTATATATGTAAAAATATATATGGAATTATGCATTGAAAAATTAGAACATGTGATTGTGTAGTTTGTTTTATATTTATTTTATATTTCAAGTAAAACACAAATTGCATCAGGGTCAGTCCAATATTCATCTAAGAAAAATACTTTTGATTGTTCCTTGGGAACATTTGACCATAGAAGATTGTAACTAGACATGTAGTTCTCTAATTTTCCTTTTTTCTCATTGCTTTGTAACATGTCAATGTTACAGTCTCCTAGAATGATAATGATTTCATTCAAATGTACATGGTGCAAGGTTGTGGCAATAATGTTCAGTATGATGGTTAAAGTTGCATGGGGTGCAACATAGATATTCAGTATTAAAATTTGTGATCCATGAACTATTCGCTTTGCTAGCAATGCCTCAACATTTTGTTCTTTGAAATGCATATGTTCCAAAATTAGTATATGCTTTTTTCACTAGTATCATGATTCCATGCCCAATGCAATTTGACATGCAATTGAAGCTTTGAAATTGTTCATTTTCCATGCACATTGTCATATAGGTTTCTTGCAAGAACAACATATCAGATTTCATCATGTCATAATCATTAACTATATCATCAATATGTGCATTTAGGCTACATGGGTTTAGTGAGAGGATTGAAATGCATGATTATGACTGTATTGATTGAAAATCATACTCTAGAGTCCATTTTTCATTACTCTAAAGGCGTTTCATCTCGATGTCAACTTTTTGATTCACCCTAAAGTTCTCATGAGTGAGAGGATTTAGAAAATACAATGACTCCATTTTTTCCATGTGGGACAAGGTTGTGTACACCAAACCATGTTTTCATATTCCAATAGGGTCAAGTGAAAAATTATCAAGTGTCAAACCTCATTAACTATGTATTGTACATGCACATGCAAATTGGATTGGAAATTGTTTTTGGATCTTCACCTGACATGTTTTTTCTATCATCGATATTGGTTTTGCAATGCCCAATACAGGTGTCTAATCGTGTGGAGTGTCTAAGTTGTAAATATAAGCTAACTTTTTTTCTTGTCGATGTCCAATGAGAAGGTCATGGAACCTAATCCATAGAACATTAGTGCTATATGTTTTTATAAATGATTTTACCACCCCATCCACAACATTCACCAATCCATCATGTGAATCATAATTGCAAGCATATATTTCAACTAATATGTCGAATTTTAGGAAAAGCAACGTCGGAAAAGTAGTTGTGTGTTGATGGCATGGCATATCACCATGGTTGTCTTCTTCCATGTCAATTGCATTGATCACAAATTCATTGCCAGGCATTAGCGAAAGCATGTGCTTGTCATGCATTGCAACACGCTTGTTTCTGTAACATAATATAGGAATGTTGGTTCTTTTGGTGCAGGGTGAATGCAGCGTGCATTTATATATACCAAGTCATCAATTGTGTGGTTATTTGTTCACATTTGGTTCAAAATTGCAATGAAATTTTCATCTCTCTGATGCACTATAGTTCGTAATTCATATAATCTTATATTATGTTCCCAAAATTCGTATGTGAATGATTGCATGTTGATTGTTGGATGCTAAAAAATTAGAGAATCCTACACTGATTGTTCTTGGTAAAGATCACTGCAGAACACCATCTCAATGTTTCCAAAGTATCGGGTTTGCAAATACACGACGATTAGATCTTATGGAGCAAATAGACATTGTGTTATGTGATAGAATATTATTGGATGCTCCTCTTCCTTTTCCCTACTCTCATATCTCAATCCTTTTCATTGTTCATCTTTGAAATATAAAATCACTAGACTAGGAGTGGAACCCCTTTCTTCCCTTGCTAATCAATGTTTACCATGTATTGATAGTCATTAGGAATAAGGTTATTACATGCTCTAACTCCCAATTAGGGTTAGAGTTTTGGAAACTTGAGAGTCTTCTTGAAACTCCACACATTAAAAACTCCACATGTGTGAGTAATAAAAGTTGATGTGGCTTCCACTTGGTTATGCAGTGGTCAAAGTGATGGTTCAAGTTTTAGAGGCCATAACTTTCTCATCATAACTTCATTTTAAATTTATGATACCTTGATAGGATTCCACTTGGCTATGTGGTGGTTAAAGTGGTAGTTCAATTTTCACATGCCATAACTTTCTCATCTTAACTTCATTTTCAATTTACGATAGCTCATTTCAAGATACCACATGTACTATTTTATGGAGCCATAATGCATGTCAATGTAGCCATTTTTTGGACTCCAAAAAATGCATTTTAAGGCCCCAAATGAGCAATTTTTTTATTTTGGTCTTATTTAGTGGATTTCAATATTGATCTTTAATATCAACCCTACAATTCACAACTATGATTCTTCAAGTACCAAACACTATGCCAAAATATATGTTATCCATTTTGAATCAACTATGGTATCTTTCACAATGCTTCTAAATAACATGGAAAACTTAGTGTTGAGGGTGGCCTTTAAACCAATGAGAATAAGTACAAGAATGGGAGTTATTAGGAGGCTTCATGCACTGATCCAGGTGGATATTGGTGGCCACCCACCTATTCCAACTTGCTCCTCTTGTCCGTTTTTTGGTTCAGCACGTTATGCTGTACTTCTTTGTCATTGTGGGTTCTACACTTTTGGGGCTGTCTGAATCCCTACACATCTTCTAGGTGGATACTGGTGGCCTCTTACCTAATCCAACGGGCTTGTTTTGTATGTTTTGATGTCAACACATCTTGTTGTACTTTCAAGGCCATTTTGGATCCCTAAACAATTTTTTGGTGGATCATCGTAGTAAAACTATAAAAAAAGTCAGATTTTGACACCGTGATGTGTAGCACTCTAAAAGACCTTTCTAACGGGCTATCACACGCCTAAAACGGAGGTCATATGAAAAAGATACGACCCCAGGAAGTTGAGGTACCAACTTACCCATAAGGGCCCACATAACTTTTGGTGTTTCACCTCCTAGGGTTAGGTTTTTGGATGTCTAGGGTTTTGGAATTCATGAGTAATATAAAAAAGGCCTTTGGAGCCTCATTGTAATCATTATTCTTAGACAGATGCATATAGCAACCACATCTCTTCTCAAAGATAACTACCACCATTCGAGCAAGTGTTTCAGTTTTGCATTTTTATAGTTTCAACCTATTTCATTTATTCAATAGCATATATTGTTCACTAGATATCTATGTTGTTATTCATATCTCTGTTTTTATTGTATTCAATCTGCTAATCAGTTCATTCTTCTCCTAAATCCATATCAATGGTATCAGAGTGGTTTGTTCTTCATTTATTTTTCTTCGTGCATGTCCCTGACAAGATCTAGGTACAAGAAGTTGGGACTCGAACCAATCGATCCATTGCAAGATCAGTCACGTAGAGCCCGAAAAAAACACATGGGGGACGAAAATAAATATTATGGAGCATGATATCCTCTTAAAATGTTGCTCGAGGAAGCCCTCGTGCGACAAAGGAATGAAATGATGGACACATTTGCGCAGATCCTTCATCGGTTTCCCACAGGAGAAGCATCTTCATCAAGTGACCATGCAACCCCCTTCAAGGTACATGCAAATTTTTATATTCCATTATTTTAAGGACTGATAGATGCAGATGTTGTAGATAAATGGTTTAATCTTCTCAAAGGGTATTTTTCAGTCCACAATTTTTTAGATAGGGAAAATATTACTTTTTCACTCCTTTAATCCCAAAGGAGGGAAGCAGATTATCAATGTTGAACCCAGTGCCACTATCACTACCACCAAATTCCAGCCAAGCTAACCAGAAGAACCAGAGGAAAGGGAACACCTTTTTCACTCAAAGATGTGGGTAAAAGGGGATCTGTTTCATTTCATTGTCGATAGCGGCAGTCAGAAGAACCTGATTTCAGCAAAGGTCATCAAGCGGCTGGACCTGCCAATGAAATTGCACCTGAAATCCTACACCATCAGTTGGCTTCGCCAAGGAAGAGATCTTTGTTTCAACCAACAGTGTCGTTTTCCCTACGACATCAAGCCTTTCAAAGATGAGGTATTGTGTGACATTTTTCCCCTTAAAGTTTTTTATGTTCTTTTAGGACAACCATATTTGTAGAAGCATCATGTTGTGTATGAGTCTAGACCCCATAGTGTTATTATTACTTTGGGTAGACAATTGTATAGGATACCATAGGTAGCGTCGCCTACGGTTATTTCTTTAATCTCTTCTAAGCAATGAAGTAAGGTCATTTCACAGACCAGGAAGTTCGTCTTCTTTGTGATATGTGCTCAAAGTAAGCAGAAGGTCGTCGCCACATCCATGGCCTCTACAGAGAGCCTCTCTTCACAACAGAAGAAAGTGTAAAGGATCGTGAAAGAATACAAAGACATCTTCTCCTCACCCACCGGGGTATCGACACACTGCCAAGTCAAGCATCCAATTGATCTAACCCCCGGTGAACCTCTACCTAATGGACTAGTCTATCGTCGCTCATTGATGGAAAATGACGAAATCAGGCGTCAAATCCAAGAACTTCTTCAAAAGGGGCAAATCAAACCTATCCCCTCCCCTTGCGGAAGCCCAATTGTACTAGTGTAGAAGAAGGACAATACTTGGTGAATATGCATTGATTACAGATTCTTAAACAAAATCACCATCAGGAACTGGTACCTGTTCCCAATATTGATGACCTTCTTGACTAACTCAAGGGGGGGGATTTATTCAACAATATTGACCTAAAGTTTGGATACCACCAGGTTCCCATCGAACCAAATGATGTATGGAAGACAACCTTCAAATCTAAATAAGGTCTCTTCGAATGGTTGGTCATGCCCTTTGTATTAACAAATGCACCAACCACTTTCATGAGATTGATGGATGATGTATTGAGACCCTTCATCAACTCTTTTGTGGTGGTATATTTGGATGACATCCTCATATTCAACAAAAATTGGGAGGATCACATGCGGCATATTCAACATGTTTTGAGCACTCTGCGGCAACACAAGCTATATGCCAAATTAGAAAATTGCTCTTTTGGCATGAACACAGTCCAATAGTTGGGATACATTGTTGATAAGCATGGGGTACATGTTGATCCAACTAAGATCCAAGTCATCTGTGGCTGTCCATCCCTGACCACACTAACTGAGCTCTGGAGCTTCTTGGGACTGGCCAACTTCTACCGACGGTTCGTGTTGGGATTCTCCCATATTTCATGGGCCCTCAGCCAGGTGACCAAGGGTGGTGGCAGGGAAACGTTAGTGTGGGGGAAGGAACAACAACGATCATTCGATGATATGAATAATCACTTGTTCCCATATTTGATACTCTTCTTTCCCGATATGCATCAACCATTTGAGATTGATATTGATGCATCTGACTATGTTGTGGGTGCATTTCTCACTCAACACGGTCATCCGGTGGCATACCATAGTGAGAAACTCTCAGATACTGTCCAGAAATACCCCACCTATGACAAGGAAATGTATTCCATTGTAAAATCTTGTCATCAATGGAAAAATTACATTTTGGGAAAGGAGACGATTATCCACACTGATCACAAGGCTCTGCAGTTCATACAGACACAGGGGAAATTGTAGAACGACTGCCATCAGAAGTGTTCCACCTACCTGCAACATTTCCATATCAACATCAAGTATAAGACATGGATCTCAAATCGTGTTTTTGACTGCCTCATTCGACCTCCCATGGATGCACTCACCACTGTGCTCCATTCCTATGGACATGGGGCATCTGAGTGGCCCCAAATTTATCAACAAGATCCGGACTTCGCCACCACCTATCAGCTCTTGGGTATAGGTGCAACTATCACTGATTTTCACATTCAAGACAGACTATTATTCCATCTAGTCCATATTTTTGTTCCTACAAGTGAGCGTGCAAAGCAAATTTGGGAAGCCCACTACAGTCGGATGGTAGGACATTTTGGCATGGAGAAAACTGTGGTCATTCTTCAGAAACTTTTTAATGGCCGAAACTTCACTAGGACATCAGCAAGTATATTAGATCTTTCATTGCCTATGTCATTGCCAATCCAACCATCAAGAAGCAAGGATTATAAACCCCTCTTCCTACTCCCGAGAAGCCTTGGGAATCCATCTCAATGGATTACATGTTTGGCCTTCCGTCCACCAAGAAAGGAAATGGTTGTGTATTTTTGGTCGTTGATTGGTTTTTAAGATGGCCATATTCATAGCCTGCAAGAAGAATATCACAGCACCATATAGTGCCAATCTCTTCTTCGAACAAGTGTGGGTCCATTTTGGATACCAYAGACCATCATCTCTGACTGGGACAACATGTTCCTTCATTCCACATGTCCTCTCCYGATCAATGGTGAGGATTTAATCACTCTTAGGAAATTCAAGGGTTTTACCTTCATCACACTTTGTTCCTTCACAACGTTGAACTGGTGAACTTCCAGATTCTTCATCGGTAACTAAGCACCAAGGGGTGCTATGTGGCAGAAAATAAGGCACGTACATGTGGCCCCCTCTGAGGGGTGACACGTGTCATATACTAAGTGGCACAAACGGTCTTTGAAAAACATGAAACACAGGGACACATGGAAAACAACAAGTGTGTCCACATCACCCTAGGTGACGTCAGCATGCCATGTCACTCTAGTGCCTCGTGACTTCAGGACTTAGGAACTTCGGGAGACTTCTCCACACTACACCAAAAATCCCCTGAACGTTGAATCCCCAAATAGGATGATCTAGGAACACGTGTCCTTAAACATGAATGGTCCATATTTACTCTGGATTTTGGGACTTCGGAGGTTTTCTTTTTCCAGAAGAAAAAACTTCACCAAAATCTGTCGATCCTCGACCGTCGGCCATCGACGATCGGAGATTTTCCTTGGTCGATATTCAACTCTTCACCCAACTTGTCGATCCCCGACCATCAATCATCGACGATTGGATATTTTCTTTGGTTGATATTCAACCCTTCACCAAACTCGTCGATCCCCAACCATCGATTGTCGATGATTTTTGTTGGTGAACTTCCACACTTAGAATTTTTGACAAAATCACATGTGAATCTGGGTCATTAATATCCCTACAAATATTCTCTTGACTGTTTATTTTCTCCAACTCCCCAAATATATGAAATGAATACGAACCGTCGATGTTCCTCATTTTTCAAATTGTCGAATCAATCCCAACTGCTGATTTGGTAATTTCGCCAAACTTTGTCCAGCATTATAGCGGCCATTAAAATTCAAATTTTTAAGCGTTCCAAGTCGAGTTAGGATCTGAAAATCCGCAGATCGAATCCATTAGATTCTTAGAAAATCTTGGAATCATTCAAAATCAGATATGTTCACGAATGTGGGAAATTTCACTCAAACGCTTCCATTGTTTTTCCCCAAATTTGCACGGATATATATAAAATTTGTGGTAGTGAATCTTCCTTATTCTCACTTGTTCTGGCCCATAACAGTTTGGTTTTTGAACCAACATCTCTGATACCAATTTGTAACGTACCCAACCACCCAATCCGGGAAACGCCACTACAATTCTACTATGTTACGAAACTGTAACATACCTAGCCTGCCACACGATGGGCATGCCACACCAAGAACACACCTCTTGGATTATTTTGAATCTATGATAACAATTAATTAATAAAGAAGCATGAAATACATACATGCAATGATCAAGATTCATACCACAACATAAAATACATGCACAATATACCATGCACAACATTAACTAGTAAGCATGCATATTATAGGTACAAATATCAGGTATAATAATTTGATATGCAGAGGAAATAATACACAAGCAAAGGAAACCATAACAAAGAGCACTTATCTTTTATAAGATAAGACACCAATTAGATGCAGACCAAAGACGATCCACCAAATAAGTATCAACAACAATGTCACCCCTGAGCCAAGGCTATGAATCCACAAGGACGGTTCTAGAGTGTTACTTGGCTTCCCAAACTAGTCAGCTCTCAAGTTCTCACAAACTTCTTCAACACTCACAGAAATCCAAGTACCTAGTTCTCTTCTACCCAACCTGCACCACCCAAGAGAATGGACCTCCACCCTGTTCTGCCACACAGCCCCTCAAGAAGTCCTTCTCCTTCCAGGGCTCCAGTGCAACTGGTCCAAAATATCCATGGTGAGACTCTTGGGACTCGCAGTTGTGATCAAAGTTGAACACATGCCAAGCATCTCAGACATGCAGGCCTCAAATCATGGCTGGATTACACCAACAATCTCTACAGCCAACAAAATTGTGGTTGTTCTTCAACAATTTGTCTTCCTTTCCCAAGCTAAGACACAAGAATGAGGAAAGATGAGTGGGTGACAGAAAATAATGTAGTTCATACTCCACGAGAGAGGACTAACAATGAACAAAACAGGTGAATTAATGCATGAGGCGACCAACAAGAACACCAAAATGGGGACGGGAATGAGAGTGAGAGAATGACCAAAATGAATGAAAGAATTTCCAATGGGAGAACCCCTTCCACATAACAGGTATGGGTTTTTGTAATTCTTTGGGATCAAGAACCTCTTGTCCTTCCCCTAAGAGCTCATGTGATTGATTCCCCCCCCCCAATTACACAAAACGGGTAATATAAAATAAATAATCACTTAGCCCCTCAAGCCCCCACTCTTGTGGAATCATAGCCCCCTATAAATCTAGTCCTTGTCCATATAGAAGCCAACAATATATTTATTATTAATAATAATTAAAACAATACATTTCTTAGGAACACTAGCCTTTTCACAATTGTTTGGGCACTGTGGCCTCTCAACAATGTAAAAATACATTATTTAATATGGGGGATCAAAACCTGGGGTGTTATAGGTTATGCCTATGTCCAATAAAGGTCTTGATTATATATACATTGTTGTGGACAAATTTAGCAAAATGTTTGTTTTGGTGCCTTGTAAGAAACAAGTAACAGGAGAAGGGACTGCACACTTGTTCTTCCAACATGTTTGGGTTCATTTTGCTTTGTCCACATCCATTGTATCTTATCAAGACTCTCACTTTCCTGGGAAATTTTGGACAACTTTGTGGGGGTTAATGGACACTAAGATTCGGAAGAGAATTGTTATTGGAAAAATGGAAGTGGTCAACAATACAGTGATACAGTTACTCCAAGGATATTGTAGTAGGCATCCTAAGCTTTGGTATGAACAATTGTATTATGTACAAAATGCCTATACCATGCCATACATTCTTCTACAGGGAGATCTCATTTTGAGACATGTTTAGGATATTTACCTAAGTCTCCTCTAGACTTCACTCTTGGAAAAGATTCAGTGGTGTTTGGACTAATTTTGCAGAAAAAGCTAAGAATTTCATCTAGAAGATCCAATTGGTTCATCAAGTCATACATGAACAGTTGGAAAAGAACCAAGCCAAGTAGAAGGATAGGTATGAAAATCATTGGGTTAGTCATCACTTCCAAGTTGGTGATCAAGTTTGGATATACATTATCAAAGAACACCTTAAAGGTGAATGTAAAAATCTCAAGCCAATCAAATATGGTCCATTTAAAATTTTGGAAAAGATTGGTGAAAATGTTTTCTAGTTGGAGTTACCTCCATATATGCAAATGTATTTCATGGTTAATGTTGAAAAATTGAAACTATATGAGCCTCCTATGATCATGGATCAATGTGATAATGTTCAAGTTCCTTTTATTGATAATTTTTTTTCTGAATATCTCGATGATTTGTTGGAAAATGTTATTCTTGACAAAAAGGTAAGGACTTCACAAAGAGGTGATGTAGAGTATCTTTGTGTGGATCTAAAAGGAATGAATCCAAGTAATGCATGATGGATGGGAACCAAAAAAGTGAGGGAGTTGTACCCTCACTTATTTTCTAAATGAAACCATAATTTTTTCGGCCCAAAAGCTTCTCATTGGGGAGGAGTGATCCAGGAGGATCCTCATTGATCTAATCAGAAAGAACCTCCAACAGAACCCAACAGTCGCTCAACAACTTGAATAGAAAATATCTTTGTCATGTCAACGCACTATTGATTGTCAAGGAATATCTCTAGAAAGATATCGAGTTCTTGGGTTGGAATGAGATTTTCCATTGGATGATCATGGAAAATCATACCAAAACTATGTGTCACCCATACAATCAATTTGTATTTTCAAATACGGTATGCAAATTGATACAATCAAGGGATTATGGGAATTTTGTTTCAACGAAGTGAGGGAAAATTCTCTTAAAATATGTTTATTTGGATGGGGGAATATTCCATATAAAGTGAGATCTATTTTGGATTTACCTTAATAGTGACATTATATATATCATAAAAATTGAGTAGAGAGGAGGTGTTCTTTATCATTTTGGTCATGATTGGGATTATGCTCGAGGTCTTCTCGTGAAGTGAAAGTATGTGTGTGTGAAAATGAATGCTTGAATCCTTGACTAGATGTGGATGTGTGGGTGCGTGCATGTTTGCATGCATGCGTTTAAAGGTTCTCCGAGTCAAAGTCATAATGCATCTAAATACTTGTAGATAAAAGAAATAGAGGTGAAGGAGGAAAAAATAATTGGAAACTGCATTGAAACTAGATGCCACCATGTAAAGGCCAATATTTGGCCATCTCTAATGCAAAGCATATGCTTCTACCACTAGACAAATAAAAACCGCGTCGAATATTTAGGGTGTTTGGAGGAAGAACCCTTTCATTGGAAGATTAAGGCAAGCCTGAGTTCATTGATTGCAGGAATAATCCATTGTTATCTTCCTAGAGAACCTCATAGATAGTTTATGTAGAGTGAGGCCATTGATTGATGTACTTTGCATATTTTTAATAGATCGTATTTTCAATTGAAGCGGGCCCAAAGACGTAGCCCATGAGGGTGAACTTCATTAAAAAATTGTTGAGTATTGTCTATGTTTTTAGTTCTTGTTTATTAGTTCTTGAATGATGGTTTTTAATTCATTAAGCCAATTGCTTTAATCGCAATTGCGAGAAATTGAGAACTTGATTAAATGAATCTAAATTAGTGGTTTTAAAATGAAGCTTTTAGCACTAATTTTGGATTATATTTTCACACTATTGTTAAGATATCAACGTGTAGAAAAATGTTGAGGGGGTGAAATTTATGCTTGCAAATTTTTTACCCCAAAAAGTGACATTTGATGCCTCAAAACAACTCTGGAAGGTTCTAAACCCTAAATCTAAAAAATGGGACCTACCACAAAAATGGTCCCTGCAAGCCAATTCCTAAATTTTTCCATTCAAAAAGTACCAAGATATATGAAAAAATATATAATGATCCATTATGGATCAAGAAGCCTAGTTCACCTCTTTAAAACTACCAAAATAAAATAGGTATTTCCAACCCAAGAAGACATGTTCCTACTTCTACCATTGTCAAGTATCCTCACGTTCCTCGAGATCTTAATTAATCAAGATGGGGTTGGAGAAGGTATATTTACAAACCTAAGAAGGTTTTTTTGTTGTGATTAGGTTGTGCTTGATATCCTCTAGGTCTGTCTCTATAATGTCAATGTCATAGGTTGCTTTGCAAACTACTTCAAACTTTTTATCCATTAGTTCCAATTTATGAAGAATTGTTTGTTGATGATGACCCCTTTCCTCCACAAAATGTTCTATGAACGATTTGTTAAATAGTTATAAAATATCCATGATCTTGAAAATTTTGGTATCCATGGAATGAGAGAACCCCGTGTCAAGAACCCAGTCCTTGTATTCTACCTCAACCTATTCGTTGGACATATTTATCTTTTTCTTCTTGACAAAGTTCTCAATACAAGAAACCTATTCCTTGACATCAATAGAGAAGTAAAAGTGGTAATTGGATGTCACCTTCATGGCGTTAACCTAGGTTCGGGGGATGTAAAGGGGGAATTTTTGGTGCATGGAATCCTTGGCAATTTTTTGCATCCCATGTTTGAGCCCACATTTGCTAGATTACAGTCGCAGTTTTCTCCTAGAATTCAACATTTTGGCATGAAGATGCATGATATGATCTATGAAAAGGAGGAAATAATGAGGGGAAAATTGAATACACAAAGGTTGGGTGGAAGGTATAGGAGACAAGATGAGAGTGGCCCACCCAAGGAGGAAATCCTATAAGAGACTCCTTATCCTAACACTAAAAAATTCACCTAACTGCAATTGGGATTTGCTTACCCAAGTATGATGGTGGGATGAGCTTGATGACATGAAAGTATAGACTAATAAACCAACAAAAAAACTTTAAATTAAACCAGAATGACCAAATCTGGAAGCCAAATCTGGGGAGGAGTTTGGTGAATGTGAATTTTCCCAAGATTTCACAAGGCAAAGGGGAGCTTATTTGAAGGATTGAACCTTTTAGATTAAGACAATAAATTTTATTTATTTTCTTAATGTGTAATTGGGAGGCCTTATTTTCTTTATATCATGTTTGATAATGTATTTATTGAGAAAAACTAGATCAATCAAACACGTTAGTATAGAGGTCATGTTAACTTCAGACTTGAGTAAAATAGAGTAGAGTAGAGTATATCATTTAAAGAATAATATGTATATATCATATGGATTACAATTACAAACAAGAGTGGAAATAGAAGCTATGATATTGAAACCATAAAAAAAATTAGTATAATAATGAAAGAGGATGTTATCATATTAATTGTAAGATTTGCATCCAAAAACCGAGTTCTAAATTAGTAAAACATTTGTTGTGGGAAATACCCTCATAAACCTAATTTTACTCTAAATGGTTAAGAAAATGTGGGAAATCCACCATACTTTACTAAAATGTTTATGAGTTATTGGGAATGTGTGTACCAACCCTTAGAAGAGAATGTTTGTGAGAACAACTCCACTTACAATATAAGGAAATACAAATGGGAAGGGGGGGGGGTGTAGAAAATGAAAAGGAATTTAATTTTTAAAAATGATATTGGGGAATTTTGTCACATGATATGAGACATACATGTGTGTATAGTGGACCATTATGGAGATGTGTGCACAAAAATTGAGTCAACACCAAGTTATTACTTGTCAAGCAATAATGTCAATGGAAGCATGAAAACATGGCATTTCCATAATACATATTACGGTCCCCAACATGGTTGGGTGCATGCTGCCTCTGATCATCATGATTGAATTATGTCCCCATGCAATGCATGAAGGCACATATGCTATGGCATGTTGTGGATCATCTCCATTGGCCAACATGCCCATCATGATAAACACTCATGTATGAATGAAATTGGGTTTCTTCTTTCCTTTGATTTTGTTAGGGTCCAGAACATGGCCAATTGATAAAGTAGACATCATCGATTGTAGCATACCCAACCTCCTAGATGGGTATCTCACTATGATACCAATGTGTAACGTTACCGTGCTTTGATTCCAATTTGTAACATTATTGTGCTCTAACACCAATTTGTAACATTACTGCACTCTAATACCAAAATGTAACATTACCCAGCTTACTACTGAGCAACGCTACTCCAAAATATATTGCACATTTCTACACCACATTGATGCTTTTCCTTTTAGTTGATAGATGGAAATTCTCCCTTCTTCCTGCACAAAATAATTATGCAGCTGGAAGTACTTCCTCATACCCAGTAGCCAAATCTCTGCATCTTCCTCCTTCTTGTGCTCACCATCAAAGGTAGGAGGCTTGATATTATTCATTTCCCCTTGTAGATCGTCCACCATGTTCCTCCTATTATGCTTTCTGAAAGGATATGGACTTGAGCTACTGCGCACTTTCATAAATGAATGTTTTGGTGAGTGGTGATGTTTCCTATCATCACTTCTTGTTTCTCTTCTTTCACCATGAGACCCGTGACTCCTTGAATTGCTTGACTATGTCTTCTTATCCATTTTATTTTCTATTTTATCCAAGCTTTACATTAACTTGATATTGAAGCCATCTTGTTGCTCCTTGGATTTCATAAGCCTTTCATTATCAACTTTATAACTTTGGACATATTTTCACAGTCCCTTTATGGTTTCTACCAATTTTATGCACTCCTCTTTGGATTTTGTATCATCAACACCCAAACTGAAATACAAATCCCCCAATTCATCATCATGGTTGTAAGTTATTTGTGCATATTCCATTCATTTTTACTTTCTGCGTCGATTTTTCCCTGTTCTAATCATTTTTAATTCTACAAAATGTGTAGGAAATAAGACTTGTTAGATGAATTCATGCGACAACTTCATGAAAACTATGCACCATTTTGTCAAAATCCTTTCTTCTAATTTCTTGGATGATTTTAACATCCCAATTCCAAAATTTATGGGTGAATAATTGGAATCCTTTGTCCAAAACTTTCCCATCGACTACTCCCTTGTGCAATTCTGAGTCTTTCCCAATATATAATGGTCATTTGGAATTCATCCAAATACTATTTTACTCTTTCCTTCTTCGTTATGAATCCTGTGTGTGCACTGGTATTCAACACATACCATTGTGTGATGTCAATATTTAACATATACACCACATATCAATATTATGTATGCACCACAAGTTTTTCTCCACACAACCCCAAATTTTCAGTGCACACACTGTAGTATTTTAGATATAAAATAGTATGCAGAACATAAATAATTAGCTAGAAATGGCATAGAAACAATGATATAACTAGAACAATACCACAATAATACCAAAATAACACCAAAAAGAGCACTTTGATTACTGAGAGCAATGTTCACTTGCCTCTTCGAGGGGGAAACCTCAAGTAGAGTAGAGATTTAATACAATAATATCCAAGACAAAACTTATCATACCCTCTATTCCTATTTATACTAAAATCGTCTATCCAAAATAACAATCTAAGGGAAGATCCTTCTAGAAGGGGAAGCTTCTATTAGGTCTTCTTACATTTGACTTATTCCTCCTTATTTATAGGCCTTATTAATATTGACCTTTATTACATGGAAATATATTATTATACCCACTTGAGGGGTTAGGTAGGTTAGGCCCCTAACATGTCCTCCCCATTAAAATCAGCCTTGTCCTCAAGGCTTGAGATGAGGAAATTGTTGCAAAATGTCAGCGGGCTCCTAGGTGGCATCTGCTGGAGTTGTATATTTCCACTAGACTAACACTTCCTTTATGGTATGATGATGAAGACGACACTCTCACTGGTCCAAAAATCCTTGTGGTTGCAACCAGATGGATCCTTTTTCATCCAACTAGGGAAGGTTGGTTTGAGTTTGGCACCTAGTTCCAATCACCTTTTTTAAGTAGGAGACATGAAAAACAGGATGGAGCTTAGAATGACTAGGCAAAGCTAAATGATAGAACACCTATCCAACGGGCTTGATAACTATATAAGGACCATAAAATTTGGGCGCTAGTTTCTGAAAAATGTTCGACCTTGAGTGATTTTTTCTTATAAGGTTGCATTCAAAGAAATATCTGGTCTCCTTCAGCAAATTGACATTTTGAGCGACCTTGATCAGCATGTTGCTTCATGTGATTCTGATCCATGACCAAATTCTCTTTGAGGGTATGGAGAATAGCCTCACTAACTGTAAATGGTTGGTCAACTGCCTAGACCTTTGATACACCTGGCATGTAGGAGAGAATAGAAGGTGGATTTTGGCCATAGACTGCTTCAAAAGGAGTCATGCGAGTAGTTGTATGGTAAGAAGTGTTGTACCACCATTCAGCTAATGGTAACCATTGGGCGCATTTATTTTTCCTTTCAGAGAAAAAACACCTCAAATAAGTCTCCAAACACTTGTTGACAACTCTAGTTTGACCATCAGTCTGGGGATGATAGGCAGTGTTGAGATGCAACTGGGTGCCCTATAGTATGAACAATTCTTGCCAAAAATTGTTGGTGAAAGTGGAATCTCTATCAGAAACAATAGAATGAGGCATGCCATGAAGCTTGAAGATATGATCCATGAAAATTTGAGCCGCAGTGGACGGTAAATGGGTGTTTAAGAGGACATAAATGAGTATACTTGGAAAGACGATCGACGACCACCATGATGACTGACTTATTTCCTAATTTAGGCAATCGCACAATAAAATCTATAGAGATGTCCCTCCAAATAGAGGGTGGAATTGGAAGCGATTGGAGTGTGCCAGGAGGTTTGATGGTTTCTCCTTTGTTACATTAACAAACATCACATTTTGCTACAAAAGTGTGAACGTCCTTTTTTATACCATCCCAGAAAAAAGAACATTTGACCTGGTCATAGGTTTTGGTAAACCCTGAAGGCCCAGCTATGGGAGTATCATGAAGCTTAGAAAGCACCATGGATTTAAGTTGTTATTTTTTACTTAAATGCAAACAAACTTTGTAGTGAAGCTCATCATTGTGCCAATATTACCCTAGGGAAACTAGAGAGTTGGCTTGCAATTGTTGGAT